>WNGS01049532.1:56454-114775 GCA_020271785.1 Procambarus virginalis | reverse complement strand
CCATAGACTTATGCTCGGGGCTATCAGATGGTGCTGCAGCATATTATTCCAATTCAATTTCTTCTTTATTATGCACCCATACCCATCCCGTGGCGGTGGTGTAAAGGATTTACAGAGGCACATATCGGTTCAGGAACTGAACCCTCTAGTTCGTTTAGCTAAGCAAATAACAATGTTTGACGCTAGTTACAAAATTATCAATGTTGTATACACATGTACACACCCTCATACATACATGTACATATATATATATACGTATACACATATACATACACATACATATCTAATCACTCACACAAATACACACATCAAGAATCTTTGTGTCACAGTGACACAAAGAGGTGTCACAAGTGACACTACAAGAGGCTCACAACAGTCACTATACAAGGCACTTTACATCTATAGTGATCCACCAACAGTTACTAGTCTTGCTGCACACCCACCCAACTGGGCGGCAGCTTTACAGTCATGTGCATGCATTACCGACAGTAAGCAAATTTTTGGATACTTCGCCTAAAATTCGGGCAGCACATCATTGTGAATGAAGTACTTACACATTTCTTGGACACTATTGATGGTGTTATCTATATTTTTTCCGTATAGCATATATTCCGCCTAGCGTTTTACCAACCTTTTTTCCGGGGGTTGAGACGATATAGGTGTTGTTTGATCGGCCTTAATCTATCGTTTAGGATAACGTCATGCTGTAGGACAGATGTTAGTCCTAGAGCGTCTCAAAAAATGGTCTTATATTGCTGGATTAGTCTTACCAGAGGTGGCTGGTTTCCTTCAGTTACGTGAGTCAACATTGTATATAAATTATATAAGATCTCTGAGTTGGTTAATACCTTTTCAGCATCAGCTCCATCGCCTCTTGACCATCATCTTTTGTCGCCACTATGGTTACTGGGCGAATGTCACGACTTTGATATTTCTTTATCATATTAATATGGACTAATGTTTGTTTCTTCCTTCTTCGATCTGGAGTGCTTAGGATGTAATTAGTACAGGTTACTTTCTTCAATACTGGATAAGGACCTATGAACCTGGCACTCAGACTCCCCATCACAGTGGGTGAACATACCAACACTAGGTCCCCTACCTGAAAATCCTTCGGTGCTGTCCTTTGGTCGTATCTCTGCTTGGTAGCTGCCTCAGAGTTCACCAAGTTTCGTTTGGCTATCTCCCACGCAGAAAACAACCTGCCTTTGTTAGTAGACAACCAGTTTACAGCATCTAAGTCGTTTTCATGGTACAACCATTGATCCCTTACCATCTTCATGAGACCTCTTACCGCGCGACCATAAATCATTTCAAACGGAAACACACCTTTCGTTTGGAAAAGATCTTGCCAATCTAACCGGTAGGATAGGTCTTCAGTCCTATTTGCTCTGCCTTTCGTAGGAATATTTCCTCAGCATGCCCTTCAGCGTCTGATGGAACCTCTCCAAAGCCCTTTGCGACTCGGGATGGTAGGCAAAAGATGTAATATGCTGGATCGCAAGGTCGGCAATCTGTTGACGAAATAAGAGAGAGGTAAAATTAGTCCCCTGATCCGTTTGGTTGGTCTTAGGAAGACCAAATCGTGCAACGAACCAGACAATATGCTTCAAAATTATATTCGCTGTGATTGACTTCCGGGGATTGCTTCTGGGTACCTACTAACCCGATACGTAATAGTGTGCAAATACTGAACTCCAGCAGTAGAAGGCGGAAGCGGGCCTACTATGTCTAAAATGAAGTGCTCAAAGGCTCACCAATAGAGGGTATAGGACAGAGAGAGGCTTTGGGGACAGGCTGATTTACTTTTCCAGCTATCTGGCATTCATGGCAGGACTTACAAAATCATCGAACGTCGCTCTTCATCCACGTCCAGAAGAAACATCTAGCCGGCGATGAAAGGTTTTTGATATCCTGCAGTGTCCGGTAAATCGGCCGGCATGGGCCGAAAGTAACAAGTTGGCCCGGAATACTGCGGGTACGACTACCTGTGCATCTTCCTCAGTAGACTGGAGGTATTTCTGTGGGCACCTCCGACACAGTACTTCATTTCTCCAGAAATACTGGTCACCTTTTGCAGCGGAATCCATAGTACCGGCTAATACCTGCACTTGGGGGTCCTTCTGTTCTTCTATCAGGGTTGTTCGGGTCCAGTGTTCTGGTACGGGAGTCGAATCCAGCAAGGTCGTGGGAGCATTATCAGTAACCTGCAGGGTAGGTAGAGGGTTAAACAAGGTATTTAATTTCAATTGTGTCTGTGCCTGGGATCTAGTGTGTACGGTTACTACTGGTTTCACATCATATACCGGGTCTTCCACAACCAGGGGATGGTTATGCACCAAACCTAGAGCCAAATCGTTGACCAGGATAACCTCTTTCTTCTCTATTGGAAGATTATCCACCACTGCTAATGTACACTTGCCACTGAAGTACGATGACTCGAGATGTACTTTTACTAAAGGGGCAACTTACAATGTCGAGGGAAACCTGCCGAATATGATCTTTTCTTTTCCATTAATAGACACTTCCTTTGGTAACGAGTTTTTCAAAATCAGAGACTGGGCAACTCCACTATTTCTGATTACCACCACAGACTTACCCGTTTGGTCACTTGATACATACCCGTGCAAAGTGTAGGGGGCAAACAACTCTGGTTTCTCTTTCTTCATCTCTAGCGACAGGGCGGCTACTGGTGGCATCATACAGCTCACAAGCATAACCTCCTTACGCGGATCGTTACTTGTTCTGCCTCAACACTTAAAAGCTATGTACCCTCTCTCCCCGCAGGTCCAGCACACTAGTCCCTCCTAGGACTAATTCTTCTAGGATTACCTGGGGTTGATTTTACGGCACCTCGTGGGATGGTCTAATCCTCCGGCTTATGATTCGTAGGTGGTTTTGAGTAGTTCTTCGGAACATACATGGTAGAAGGCCGATGTGTAAGAATATACTCCTCAGCCATAGTGGCTGCTGCACCAGACAAACAATCTTCAAAGTCTTCTAATAGAATGAGCTGTTCAAGTTGCTCTTTTGTCTCTACCTTCCGAGAAGCGCACCATTCGTGAAACAGCCATTCTGTAATACTCGCAAACTCCATAAAGAGTGCTTTGATGTCTTCTTTAGGTTACGAAACTTCTGCCTGTATGCTTCAGGCACAAACTGGTAAGCCATTAGCACCACCTTGACAGCGTCATAATCACTGGAGTCAACCATCGACAACGTGGAGTATGCGATTTTTGGCCTCTCCAGACAAAACTGATTGGATCATATTGGCCCAATTTTCCATCGGCCATTCAAATGATGCAGCTACCTTCTCAAATGCAGCAAAGAACTTTGAGACTTCTTTCTCGTTAAAATTAGGAACCATTTTGATGTTCCTCACTGAATCAAAACTACTTATTTCCCTCGTACATCCTAACCTTAGCACTTCCAATTCGTGTCTCCTTTCTCGCTCCTCATCTTCTCTTTCTCTCCTTTCTTTCTCTTGTCTTCTTTCTTCTAGTTCTAGCTTTTTCCATTATATTTCATGATGGATTTCTAACTTACGCATTTTCACAGTGAATAGGCTCATGTTAAGTTCGCTAGTGTCACTCTCACCATCACTTCCTTGACTTCCTTTTCAGTGGAAGCCATGACACTTTCCTTTTTACTCTGCGCCTCACTTTCTTGCTTTTCATCGGTTTTTAAGTGCTTATGGACCTTCGAGAGGATCTCCACACGTGTCTGCAGCTCACTCACTTAAATCCCTAAATAAGCACCTATCAACACTAATTGAGGCTTCCCGAGGTATTTCAATCTTGGACGGCAGTCTTCCTGGTTTAGGAATTCCTGCACGTAGTACAAGTTATCGATGGTCTTTTTCTGCCATATTGTACTTTTTTCAAGTTGAGCCCAAGCATGCAACACTGCACCATTTTCAACACTACACCACACAAAACGGAACGGGGAAATTATACACGGAGATTGCACTATTTAGCCAATCCGATCAAACGCACTTGACAAGAAGTCAGATCCCACTGGGGATGCCAATTATGTTACGGCCACTTAGGACCAGTAACCGGGTTCTTGGTTATATTACCTCTTTTAGTGTATCCGATCCCATGTCGGTAGTAGGCTTTCAAGAACTGGCTGTATAGCGCAATAAAGATATAAGGGGGGGGGGGGGATAAACAATACACGCTTTTCTTCATCAATATATTCACCTCCACCATTAAAATATATAAATAGACTACTTCTACACTTATGTACAATAGTGTCACTTTCTGCGCAGGACACAAATGCGTTTGCCGTGTTCACCAACTCTAGTGATTACGACGTCCCAGTACCTTTTCCACTCGTACAGAACAACACTGGAGAGTTCACCTTTCTACACAGCCCAGTCCTCCCCACACTGTATCACGATGTGCCTACACCCCACCTTTCGCTCTCCAGCTACTCACTGACAGAGGGCTTCAGCAACACGCTGACAAGGGTACCAAACAAACTCACACAGCGATAGCTAACCCCTCAGCAGATACCTCTAGCAGTTTGCTAGCAGCACTTCACACTAGGCGCATCACTTTAACCCTTAATAGCCAATTCCGGGGTATGCTGATCGTCACCAACACTGTGTATACTAGCAGCTAACACACTGCCTTGATCGACGGCAGTTTAGTTAGTCTTCTTTCAGGACCAAGCTAAGGGTTCGTGTACTGCCCAAGGTAAACTGCCTTCCTCACCACAATTGCCTCCACATGTCACTTCTGTGGACATAAAAACGTCATTAATGAGATGGACAGGACACTGGGGAAACCATGAGGTAACACTCATTCACTGGAAAGTCAACGTTATGCTTGTAGCACAACCTAGATGGCACTGATCGTGAAATGCCACCCACCAGAGGTCATCCACATCGACCACTCTTTCTGACTAAGGCAGGAAACCAGAGTCGTTAATAGCTACCACGACACCACCAACAGATGGCGTTGCCTACATAACGTTCAATACCAAAGGTACTGAAGTGCCGACTCACAAATGATGCTGTAATTGCATTTCCACACTCCGATGATGATGTCGATACCGTAACATGGAGGAATACTTTTTTGAATCCTCCCACATAATGCAGTTGTCTCTTCCTTGCAAGAATATTCTCCTGTGTGGTCTCGTTTGTAAACACTATCTTTATCATGCGGTCTCTGTCCTTGTTGTATCATCCTAACGTGAAAAACTTCTCAATGTTATGTTCAGCCCCTTCCATCTCTAGCCCCTTTAGTATTTCATTCACTGCCACTCTGTCCTTATCATTTCATTCTGTCCTATTGGAGCCTTCCTGCTTTTTAATACCCAGAGCTAATCCTAATCTTTTTCTTTCCAGCAGATGTGGACATTGTTTCCGAGTTCATTTTCAGCATTTTTGCAAATGTTGCTTGTACAATGGCGTGTACAATGTACAATTTCCATGGTCTCTTTGGATGATTGTCTGAGTCTGTCTCAGTATTGTTCTCTGTGAGGGTTTTAATCTCCTCTCTTGCTGCTGTCAGCTCGCTTTGCAGGTTGCTTATTTTATTCATCATTTCCTGCATCTCCCGCCTGATATCCTCCAAAACTTGGGCGAACATTTCCTTCATTTTGTCACTTTGACGCTTGCCTGTGCCCTTGGTGCTTATTGCTGCCATTTTTGTTTCTTTTCCTAATATGCTGTGATAGTGTTTGCCAGGCAGAGTGCAGAGAGGGAGAGAGAGAGAGAGAGAGTGGGATGAGAGAGAGATAGAAAGGGATGAGAAAGAGGGTGAGAGAAAAAGAGTGAGAGAGAGGTGAGAGAGAGAGAGGGGAGAGAGACAGAGTAGAGAGAGGATTGAGGGAGAAAGTGAGACAGAGAGAAGCAAGAGCGAGAGAAAATGAGAGGGTTGAGAGAAAAAGTGAAAGGGGAGAGGAGAGGGAGAGAGTGGGAGATGAGAAAGCAAGAGAGAGAGAGAGAGAGATTGTGAGAGTGAGATATTGTATTGTGTGAGTGTGAGTGAGATATTGTATTGAGTGTGTGTGTGAGTGTGTGTAATTACCTAAGTGTAATTACCTAAGTGTAGTTACAGGATGAGAGCTACGCTCGTGGTGTCCCGTCTTCCCAACACTCTTTGTCATATAATGCTTTGAAACTACTGACGGTCTTGGCCTCCACCACCTTCTCACCTAACTTGTTCCAACCGTCTACCACTCTGTTTGCGAAAATCAATTTTCTTAAATTTCTTCGGCATCTGTGTTTAGCTAGTTTAAATCTATGACCTCTTGTTCTTGAAGTTCCAGGTCTCAGGAAATCTTTTCTATCGATTTTATCAATTCCTGTTACTGTTTTGTACGTAGTGTTCATATCACCTATTTTTCTTCTGTCTTCTAGTTTTGGTATAATTAATGCCTCTAACCTTTCCTCATAGCTCTTGCCCTTCAGTTCTGGGAACCACTTAGTATTATGTCTTTGCACCTTTTCCAGTTTGTTGATGTGCTTCTTAAGATATGGGCACCACACAACCGCTGCATATTCTAGCTTTGGCCTAACAAAAGTCGTGAACAATTTCAACACACACGACAAAAGTCGTGTGTGTGTGTGTGTGTGTGTGTGTGTGTGTGTGTGTGTGTGTGTGTGTGTGTGTGTGTGTGTGTGTGTGTGTGTGTGTGTGTGTGTATGTGTGATGTTCTATTTAACCTTTAAAAAGTCATGTGTGTCGGATGGGGGTTCTAGTGAGGGGTGAGAGAGGGAGCGGAGAGAGAGAGAGAGAGGGAGAGTGTATAATGGAATAGAGAGGGAGAGGAGAGAGAGAGTGCTTGAATGTTTGTAGTAGGGAGGCTTGGGGAACTGAGGCTGTACTCACCTAGTTGTGCTTATGGGGGGTTGAGCTTTGGCTCTTTGGTCCCGCCTATCAACTGTCAATCAACTGGTGTACAGGTTCCTGAGCCTACTGAGCTCTGTCATATCTACATTTGAAATTGTGTATGGAGTCTGCCTCCACCACATCACTGCCTAGTGCATTCCATTTGTTAACTACTCTGACACTGAAAAAGTTATTTCTAATGTGTCTGTGGCTCATTTGGGTACTCAGCTTCCACGAGTGTCCTCTTGTTCGTGTTCTGCCCTTGCTAAAGTGTTTGTCTTTTTTTACCCTGTCAATTCCCCTGGGAATTTTGTAGGTGTTTATCCTGTCTCCCCTTGCTCTTATGTTTTCCAGGGATGTGGATTTCAGCTCCTTTAGCCTTTCCTCGTAGCTCATACCTTTCAGTTCTGGGACGATTCTGGTGGTATACCGCTGAATCTTCTCTAGCTTTGTCTTGTGTTTAACTAGGTATGGACCCCAAGCTGGAGCTGCATATTCCAGGATTGGCCTGACATAAGTTGTATACAGGGTCCTGAACGATTCCTTACACAAGTTTCTAAAGGCAGTTCTTATGTTGGCCAGTCTACCATATGCCGCTGATAATATCCTTTTGATGCGGGCCTTTGGGGACAGGTTCGGTGTAATATCAACCCCCAGATCTTTCTCTCTATTTGACTCTTGCAGGATTTCACCTCCCAGATTGTACCTTGTGTTCAGCCTTCTGCTCCCTTTGCCTAATTTCATAACTTTGCACTTTCCTGAGTTGAATTTTGTAGACATTTTCTAGACTATTCCTCCAGCTTGTCCAGGTTGTCCTGTAGTCTCTATCTATCATCTATCTATCTATCTATCGACTTGATTCTTCTCATAATTTTTGAATCATCAGTAAACATTGAGAGGAATGATTTAATGCCCTCTGGAAGATCGTTTACATATATTAGAAAGAAGATGGGGCCAAGAACAGATCCCTTTGGGACTCTGTACTTGGCCCACTCTCGCAACTCTGATGTCTCTCCCCTCGCAGTTATTCGCTGTTTCCTGTTGCTTAGATACTCCCTTATCCACTGGAGCACCTTATCTTTTACTCCTGCCTGTTGCTCCAACTTTCGTAACTGCCTTTTATGGGGTACTGTGTGTGAGGGGATTAGTTGACAAATCTAAACCTTGTACTAGTGTACGTGCATGTAATGCTCGCTGTGTACTGGAGTACGTGAATATCCGTGCACCCGGACTAGATTTCCACCGTCTTAATCCTCCTCATAATTTTTGATCATCAGCAAACATTGAGAGGAATGATTCTATACCATCTGGAAGATCATTTACATATATAAGAAACAGTATGGGTCCAAGGGCTGACCCCTGCGGGACTCCACTGGTGACGTCTCGCCAATCTGAGGCCTCACCCCTCACAGTGACTCGCTGTTTTCTTTTACTCAGGTACTCCCTTATCCAATGCAGTACCTTCCCTTTCACTCCTGCCTGCATCTCTAGCTTTCGCACAAGTCTCTGGTGAGGAACTGTTTCAAAAGCTTTCTGGTAATCCAAAAATATGCAGTGTGCCCACCCCTCTCTTGCTTTACTGATGCCTGTTGCCTGATCATAAAATTCAATTAATCCTGTGAGGCATGACTTGCCATACCTGAAACCATGTTGGTGCTGTGTCACCAAGTCCCTTCGCTCTACATGTTCCACTATCTTTTTTCGCACAATTTTTTTCATTAACATGCATGGTATGCAGGTTAGGGACACTGGCCTGTAGTTCAGTGCCTCCTGTCTATCCCTCTTCTTGTATATCGGGACTAGGTTCGCCGTTTTCTAAATTTTTGGAAGTTCACCTGTTACCAGTGATTTGTTATACACCATGGAAAGTGGCAGGCACAGAGATTCTGCTCCTTCCTTTAGTATCCATGGCGATATTCCATCCGGGCCTATAGCCTTTGTCACATCCATCTCTAGCAAAAGTTTCTTTACATCCCCTTACCTTGAGGTGCTTCTGGGGCTTAGCGTCCCCGCGGCCCGGTCGTCGACCAAGCCTCCTGGTTGCTGGACTGATCAACCAGGCTGTTTGACACGGCTGCTCGCAGCCTGATGTATGAGTCACAGCCTGGTTGATCAGGTATCCTTTGGAGGTGCTTATCCAGTCCTCTCTTGAACACTGTGAGGGGTTTGCCAGTTATGTCCCTTATGTGTAGTGGAAGCGTGTTGAACAGTCTCGGGCCACTGATGTTGATAGAGTTCTCTCTCAGAGTACCTGTTGCACCTCTGCTTTTCAACGGGGGTATTCTGCACATCCTGCCATGTCTTCTGGTATCACGTGATGTTATTTCTGTGTGCAGGTTTGGGACCAGCCCCTCTTATATTTTCCACGTGTAAATTATTATGTATCTCTCCCGCCTGCGCTCAAGGGAGTACAGATTTAGGCTCTTTAGTCGGTCCCAATAGTTTAGATGTTTTACTGAGTAGATTCTAGCAGTAAAAGATCTCTGCACGCTCTCCAGGTCAGCAATTTCTCCAGCTTTGGAAGGGGCTGTCATTGTGCAGCAGTACTCCACTCTAGAGAGCACAAGCGTTTTGAAAAGTATCATCATCGGTATAGCATCTCTAGTGTGAAAAGTTCTTGTTATCCAACCTGTCATTTTTCTTGCAGTTGTGACGGCTACTTTATTGTGTTCTTTAAAGGTAAGGTCTTCCGACATGAGTACACCCAGATCCTTTACATTGCCTTTTCGTTCTATGTTATGATTTGCATGAGTTTTGTATTGGTTTCCGTTTTTATATTTTCATTTTTTCCATAGTGCATGAGCTGGAACTTATCTTCGTTAAACATCATATTATTTTCTGTAGCTCATAGAAAGACCTGATCTATATCTGATTGGAGGTTTGCCGTGTCCTCTATGTTGCCTACTCTCATGAAGATCCTAGTGTCATCTGCAAAGGATGATACAGTGCTATAGGTTGTGTTCATGTCTATGTCCGATATGAGGATGAGAAAAAGTACTGGAGCAAGCACAGTACCCTGGGGACTGAGCTCTTCACGGTTGATGGGCTGGATTTTATTTTGTTGACTATTACACATTGGGTTCTGTTAGTCAGGAAGTTGTAGATCCATCTGCCTATTTTTCCGGTAATTCCTTTTGAACACATTTTATGTGCAATAACACCATGGTCACATTTATCAAAAGCTTTTGCGAAATCTGTGAAAATTACATCAGCGTTTTGTTTGTCTTCCATAGCATCTAATGTCATATCATAGTGGCCCAGCAACTGTGATAGGCAAGAGCGCCCTGTTCTGAAACCATGTTGTCCGGGGTTATGGAGATGCTGTGATTCCATGTATTTTGTGATCTTACTTCTTAGCACTCTCTCAAAAATTGTTATGATGTGCGATGTTAGTGCTATCGGTCTGTAATTTTTTGCCTCTGCCTTATTTCCTCCTTTATTAAGTGGTGCTATCTCTGCTGTCTTTAATATATCAGGGATAACGCCAGTATCTAGGTTTTGTCTCCACAGAATGTGGAGGGCCTGCGATAGTGTTTTTTATACAGTTCTTGATGAATATGGAGTTCCAAGAATCCGGGTCTGGTGCAGAGTGCATAGGCATACTGTTTGTGGCTTCTTCAAAATCCAGTGGGGAGAGGATGACGTCTGATATATGATTTGATGTTGGTATCATATCCATGAAAAATTAATATTGGTTATCAAATTTGGGATTTAGTGCGTTTAATGGCTCGCTGAAAACAGAGTCGTACTGCTTCCTCAGTAACTTGCTCATTTCTTTGTTGTCATCGGTGAAAGTTCCATCTCCCTTTCGCAGGGGCCCGATACAAGATGTGGTTTTTGATCTTGATTTTGCATAGGAGAAAAAATATTTCGGATTTCTCTCTATTTCACTGATGGCCTTTTGTCTCTTTGCCTCTGCAGGGTTTTGTAGGATTCTTGTAGCTTGAGTTCAATTGTTTCTATTTCTCTACCTAACCTTCTTCGCCGTTCTTGAGACAGGGTGCGACTCTCAAGTTGTTCCGCGATTTGTTTTCTTCACCTATATAGGAAACGACGTTCCCGTTCCAATCTGCATCTCTTCCTCTTTTTCCTTAGGAGTATGCGGTTTGAACATATTTCTAGTGCTACTGAGCTTATTTTTTCCAAGCACTGGTTCAGGTTTGCATTTTCTATCTGTTCTTCCTAGTTTATTTCTGTGAAGTACTGGTTTATTTGCTCCCAGTTTATCTGTTTATTATTGAAGTTGAATTTGCTGAAATCTTCTCCACCGGGAATCTGGACTGGTTTTGAAGGTCTATTCCCCATGGTTATCATAACTTCAATTAAGTTGTGATCTGAGTAACAGGTATTTGTAATCATTATGTTCCTGATCAATTCATCATTATTAGTGAAAATGAGGTCCAGTGTGTTCTCCTTCCTAGTTGGTTCTACTATTTGCTGGTTTAAGGACAACCTGTCGCACATCCGAAGCAGGTCATTTGCATGTGCCTGTTCATTTAGTCTACTTCCTGGTATTCTTTCTGATATTACTGTATTAGCCAGGTGCTTCCATTTCAGGTGCTGCAGGTTGAAGTCCCCAAGCAGGATAATGTTCGGAGCTGGATTTGTGAGGTTTTCCAAGCAGTGTTCTATTTTCATTAGTTGGTCTTTAAACTGCTGAGGGTTTGCCTCCGGTGACTTATATACAAGGACAATAACTACATTTAGGATCTCTATTTTGATTATCAGCACTTCCACCATATCATTTGAGGTGTTTAGCAGCTCAGTACAGATGAGTGTGTCTTTGATGTAGAGGCTGACCCCACCCTGAAGCCGGTGTTTCCTATCACATCTGAAAAGATTGTACTCTGAGATCCATATTTCACCATCATGGTAGTGCTTTGTGTGGGTTTCTGTTAGGGCTGCAAACACTGTATTTGCCTCATGGAGGAGACCGTCTATAAAGTGAACTTTGTTGGATTTGCGTGTTTTTATACCCTGGATGTTGGCAAATATAAATGAAGCTATCGTGTTAGTAGAAATGCTGGATGCCTTACTTCGTGTTAATATCTGAGGCTCTGGTAAGGAGGCCACTGTGTTTGCGTCCTTTCTAGCATTTGACCGAGTTGGTGATAGAGTCTGGCCATTTTTAGCCATTCTTCTCCTCCTCCTCTTGCTAAAAAATTATCCCGGTCGATGGAGTAGTGGCTGTTTTCATAATGGCGGTCTGTCGGTTTTATTCGCCTGGTACCTCTTATATGAAAAGCTGGACAATCAGCATTGAAGCAATCTTTCCTGTCCAAAGAGTTCTTGCAAATTTCTGGGTGAAAGAATTCACAGCTTTTGGTACATTTACCTGTATTGAGGAGGTTTCTGCACGTTCTAGGGTGATCGTACTAACATGTTCCATTTGTTCTTCCCGATATCCCATGTTTACAGGTTGCCCATTTGTAATACCAACAGATTTTGGGGCCTTGTTTTGTTTGTGTCCCTTTGCCAGGGACCGCACTCTGCTGCGGCGTCCCCGACACTGTGCTCTGCTCTGGGCCCTGCGACACCGCGCTCTGCTCCGGTGCCATCGACACCAAGCTCTGCTCTGGTGCCCGCGACACCGCGTTTTGCTCCAGCGCCATTGACACCGTGCTCTGCTCAGGCGTCCCCGGCTCCGCGCTTTGCCCAGGCGTCCCCGACTCCGCGCTTTGCTCAGGCGTCCCCGACTCCATGCTCTGCTCAGGCGCCCCCGACTCCGCACTCTGCTCAGGTACCCCCGACTCCGCGCTCTGCTCAGGCGCCCCCAACTCCCTGCTCTGCTCAGGGGTCCCCGACTCCCAGCTCTGCTCAGGGGCCCCTGACTCCGCGCTCTGCACCAGCGCCGCTGCCACCGAGTTCTGTGCCGCATCTGGTTGTACCTTGGTATCATGTACAGTTTGTTTGAAGACATTAGAAATTGCTATGCAGGCATTTATTAACGATTCTCTGTTTTCGGCGGGAATTTTATCCAGGATTTCCATCATCTTCAAAAAAGTTACATCATCCTTTTTGCAGAGCCAGTACACAGAGTGGTCACTGGGACCATTTCTCCTTGAATTATTAGTCATTTTTGTGTATGAACAACTTGGCATTGTCTGTGGTAGTTGGCACGTGGTGGTGCTTACAAGGTCTTACAAGGTGGGCTGTTGACTTTTGGGAGTTGACTGTAGGTGTTTACCAACTTGAGACAGGCCTGGAGGAGGCAGTATATGGACAGTATATATATGATCCCCACTAGTAATCTCAAATTCCTCTAGTGGTGCCTGTTAACTATTCCTTCCCTTATCTCTGGAACTTCTCCTTGCTCCAGTGTGAAGACTTCCTGGAATTTCCTATTGAGTTCCTCCCACACTTCTTTGTCATTTGTAGTGAATCTGTCTATATGGGAGCCGGTCGGCCGAGCGGACAGCACGCTGGATTTGTGATCCTGTGGTCCCGGGTTCGATCCCGGGCGCCGGCGAGAAACAATGGGTAACGTTTCTTTCACCCTATGCCCCTGTTACCTAGCAGTAAAATAGGTACCTGGGTGTTAGTCAGCTGTCACTGGCTGCCTCCTGGGGGTGGAGGCCTGGTCGAGGACCGGGCCGCGGGGACACTAAAAAGCTCCGAAATCATCTCAAGATAACCTCAAGATAGCCCCTATCCTCAGTTTCATTACCTGTTCCTTCACTGTTGTCTTTCTCCTGATGTCGCTGCGTAGCCATTTGGGTTGAGACTTAGCCTTGCTTGCTATGTCATTTTTTCGTATTGTCTTTCTGCCTCTCTTCTCATATTGACATAATCATTCCTGGCACTCTGGTTTTCTCTCTGCTCTCAAGTGTCCTGATATTCCTATAGTTTCTCCACGCCCTTTTACTTTTACTTTGCTCTAGCTAGAATACACTCTGATTAAACCATGAGCTTCCATCACAATGCATTTCCATTTTTTTACCTTTTGGCTGGGATAAACTTTTCTGCTGCCTNCCAGACTTAATAGCACTCACAGAAATAAAGCTAACGAAAACCATAACAAATGCAGCATTTCCAAACGACAACTGTGTGTGAGGAAAGAGAGAGAGAAGGAAGAGGAGGTGGTGTTGTAGCTCTGTTGGTAAGAAAAGGCTGGGATTTTGAGGAGATTGTTATTCAGGGATGTGAAGATTTCAGTGACTACATAACAGGTACCATAGCAATTGGAGGACAAAACATTATAGTCGTAGTCATATAATCCACCACCAAATGACAGAAGACCCAGGCAGGATTATGACAGAAACAACATGGCCACCATTATCATAATAGAGAGAGCAGCTTCTGTCACTGGCAGGAACGGATGCAGATTACCAATCATGGGAAATATCAACCACAGGAAGAAATTGGGAGAGCAGAGACCCACATGGAGGAAAAGACACACGGTGAGCTATGCTGCTGGACGTGGCAACAAGAAACTTTCGAAGCCAAGGGACCGACAAGAATGATTGGGGAAGATGATGCCTGATCTGATATTTACCCTAAATGAGTGGGATATAAGGGGAAGTTAAGTTTGAAGCACCCTTGGGAATGAGTGATCACAGTGTATTGATCTTTGAGTACTTGATAGAGTTAGGACTTATCTCCCCCCAAAAAGAACTAGAAAACAAGAGGCTGAAGAATGAACCAAAGATACTCCACAATCACATCAGGAGGAAAACAATAGTGAAAGAACATTTGATGAAACTTAGAACGGGTGAGGACATGTAAGAGAGAATGATACAAGGTGATGGAGAAGATCGTGAGAAAAAACCTTGAAACACATTTGGAGAGAAGCTACTGTGTAACAAATCGCCAACATGGGGTTCAGGGAATGTAAATCTTGCCTCACTGGCTTATTAGAATTCTACGACCAGGTGACGAAGATTAACCAAGAAAAAGAAGGCTGGGCGGACTGCATTTTCTTTGATTGTTAGAAAATCTTTGACACAGTACCCCAGAAGAGGCGTATACGTATATTTTTGATATACGTAAATTGTGTTACTGGATTGCTGGTTGTGGGTCCCCCTCTTCCCCCCCTCACCTCTGGGGATGTTGTGTTGGAGGCTGTGATTTCCTGGTTTTCTCCTCCCACCCCTCGTTTCCTCCTTGCTGCTGCTGTCATGGCTCTCTCCCACCTCATCATGTCCTTCTGGAGTGTTACGGCCTCTTAGGACCAGTAACCGGGTTCTTGGTGATATAACCTCTTCTAGTGTATCCGACCCCAAGTCGGTAGTGGGCTTTTAAGAACTGACTATAGCACAATAAAGATATATGGGGGATAAACAATATACACTTGCCTTCACAATATATTCACCTCCACCATATCTTGAGATCTTGAGATGATTTCGGGGCTTTAGTGTCCCCGCGGCCCGCTCCTCGACCAGGCCTCCACCCCCAGGAAGCAGCCCGTGACAGCTGACTAACACCCAGGTACCTACTTTACTGCTAGGTAACAGGGGTGTAGGGTGAAAGAAACTTTGCCCATTGTTTCTCGCCGGCGCCTGGGATCAAACCCAGGACCACAGGATCACAAGTCCAGTGTGCTGTCCGCTCGGCTCCCAAATATTAAAATAAATATAAACCATTATACTTATTATACCATCATTATAACCATTAAATAAATATAAAAATAGACTATTGCTACACTTATGGACAATAGTGTCACTTTCACTCAGGATACAAATGCGTTTGCATTGTTCTCGAACTCCAGTGATTACGACGTCCCAGTACCTTATCCACTCATATTGGACAACACAGGCGAGTTCACCTTTCTATACGGGCCAGTCCACCCACACTGTATCACGATGTGCCAACACCCCACCTTTTGCTATCCAGCTACTCGCTGGCAGAGGGCTCCAGCAACATGCTGACAAGGGTACCAAACGAACTCACACACGGGTAGCTAACCCCTCAGCAGAAGCCTCTAGCAGCACTTCACACTACGCATATCACTGTAACCCTTAATAGCCAATCACGGGGTACACCGATCGTCACCAACAATGCATATACTAGCAGCTAACACACTGCCTTAATCGACGGCAGCTTACTTAGTCTTCTTTCAGGACCAAGCTAAGGGTTCGTGTACTACCCAAGGTAAACTGCCTTCCTCACCACAATTGCCTCCACACTTCACTTCTGTGGACATAAAAACGTCATTAATGAGATGAACAGAACACTGGGGAAACCATGAGGTAACACTCATCCACCGGGGAGTGAACGTTATGCTTGTAGCACAACTTAGATGGCGCTGATCATGACACGCCACCCACCACAGGTCATCCACATCGACCTCTCTTTCTGTCTAAGGCAGGAAACCTAAGCCATTTATCGCTACCACGCCACCACCAACAGATGGCGCTGCCCACATTGCGTTCAATACCAGGGGTACGGGAGTTCCGACTCACAGATGGCACTGTAATTGCGTCTCCACACTCCAACGATGATGTCGATACTGTAACACTTCCCCACCATTTGGCTTTGTTTCTAAAGAATTTGGCTTTGTTTCTAAAAGGAAACTAAACCAAATTAGTATGCTTGAGCAAAACAAACTTAGTACCTTAGATGCGAGACAAAGTGTCTGCCACCACGTTGTCCACTCCATTGGTATGCTCGACATATATGGGGTATTGTTAGAGGTGTAGACTCCATCTGGCGAGCAGAAGATTTTTCTGCCTGAACTGTGCATGGTATTTTAGGGGATTGTGTTCAGACCTGACCAGTATTAGATGGCCATTACTGGTTAGGTAAACTTCAAAGTGTTGTACAGAACTGACCAGGGCCAACGTCTCCTTTTCTATCACAGAGTGACTTAGCTGGCTATTAGTAAACTTCTTAGAATAGTATGCTATAGGATGTCCCACTCCTTTAGCATCAATCTGTGATAATACAGCCCCGAGGCCGTAATGGGAAGCATTTACGGTGAGAGTGAATTCATCTTGGAAATTTGGGGACATAAGGAAAGGAGAAGAATTCAAAACTGCCTTTAAATTTTCAAAAGCCTCCTGACAGCTTTTGCCCCACATGAACGTTACGCCCTTCTTTAGAAGATTCATCAGAGGGACTGCGATGGTTGAAAAGTTGGGGACAAATTTACGGTAAAAACCAGCCATACCAAGGAAACGCAGGATTTCCTTCCTTGTTGAAGGAGTCGAGTACTGGATGATAGTTTCCACGTTGCTGGTTTTTGGGACAATCTATCCACCTCTCACCACATGTTCTAGAAAGATAACGGAGGTTTTAGCGAACTCAGATTTATTTTGGTTGACAACTAACCCATCATGTTGCATGGCCATAAATAATTCTTCTAGATGACATAGGTGGTCTTCCCATCTTGAATCATGGATTAAGACATCGTCGATGTAGACCATAGTATTACCTACGTCACACAACATCATACCCATCATCCTCTGGAAGGTGGATGCGACATTCTTCATCCCAAACTGCATCACCTGATATTCAAACAGGCCGTTTGGGGGTCACAAACGCTGAGAAGGGTGTGGCTCGCTCCGTGAGGGGAACCTGCCATTAGCGTTTAAATAGGTCGAATTTTGTCAAGTATTGTGCCCTGCTGATGGTATCTAGACGCTCTTCTACTCTTGGAAGAGGATAGGTATCTGCTACTGTGACCTTATTAACCTGTCTGTAATCAATACACAATCTGTATTCCTTACCAGGTATGAGCACTAGCAGAACCGGGGATGACCATAGACTTATGCTCGGGGCTATCAGATGGTGCTGCAGCATATATTCCAATTCAATTTCTTTCTTTATTATGCACCCCATACCCATCCCGTGGGCGGTGGTGTAAAGGATTACAGAGGCACATAATCGGTTCAGGAACTGAACCCTCTAGTTCGTTTAGCTAAGCAAATAACAATGTTTGACGCTAGTTACAAAATTATCAATGTTGTATACACATGTACACACCCTCATACATACATGTACATATATATATATACGTATACACATATACATACACATACATATCTAATCACTCACACAAATACACACATCAAGAATCTTTGTGTCACAAGTGACACAAAGAGGTGTCACAAGTGACACTACAAGAGGCTCACAACAGTCACTATACAAGGCACTTTACATCTATAGTGAGTCACACAGTTACTAGTCTTGCTGCACACCCACCCAACTGGGCGGCAGCTTTACAGTCATGTGCATGCATTACCGACAGTAAGCAAATTTTGGATACTTCGCTAAAATTTCGGGCAGCACATCATTGTGAATGAAGTACTTACACATTTCTTGGACACTATTGATGGTGTTATCTATATTTTCCGTATAGCATATATTCCGCCTAGCGTTTTACCACCTCTTTTTTCCGGGGGTTGAGACGATATAGGTGTTGTTTGATCGGCCTTAATCTATCGTTTAGGATAACGTCATGCTGTAGGACAGATGTTAGTCCTAGAGCGTCTCAAAAAATGGTCTTATATTGCTGGATTAGTCTTACCAGAGGTGGCTGGTTTCCTTCAGTTACGTGAGTCAACATTGTATATAAATTATATAAGATCTCTGAGTTGGTTAATACCTTTTCAGCATCCTCCATCGCCTCTTGACCATCATCTTTTGTCGCCACTATGGTTACTGGGCGAATGTCACGACTTTGATATTTCTTTATCATATTAATATGGACTAATGTTTGTTTCTTCCTTCGATCTGGAGTGCTTAGGATGTAATTAGTACAGGTTACTTTCTTCAATACTGGATAAGGACCTATGAACCTGGCACTCAGACTCCCCATCACAGTGGGTGAACATACCAACACTAGGTCCCCTACCTGAAAATCCTTCGGTGCTGTCCTTTGGTCGTATCTCTGCTTGGTAGCTGCCTCAGAGTTCACCAAGTTTCGTTTGGCTATCTCCCACGCAGAAAACAACCTGCCTTTGTTAGTAGACAACCAGTTTACAGCATCTAAGTCGTTTTCATGGTACAACCATTGATCCCTTACCATCTTCATGAGACCTCTTACCGCGCGACCATAAATCATTTCAAACGGAAACACACCTTTCGTTTGGAAAAGATCTTGCCAATCTAACCGGTAGGATAGGTCTTCAGTCTATTTGCTCTGCCTTTCGTAGGAATATTTCCTCAGCATGCCCTTCAGCGTCTGATGGAACCTCTCCAAAGCCCTTTGCGACTCGGGATGGTAGGCAAAAGATGTAATATGCTGGATCGCAAGGTCGGCAATCTGTTGACGAAATAAGAGAGAGGTAAAATTAGTCCCCTGATCCGTTTGGTTGGTCTTAGGAAGACCAAATCGTGCAACGAACCAGACAATATGCTTCAAAATTATATTCGCTGTGATTGACTTCCGGGGGATTGCTTCTGGGTACCTACTAACCCGATACGTAATAGTGTGCAAATACTGAACTCCAGCAGTAGAAGGCGGAAGCGGGCCTACTATGTCTAAAATGAAGTGCTCAAAAGGCTCACCAATAGAGGGTATAGGACAGAGAGAGGCTTTGGGGACAGGCTGATTTACTTTTCCAGCTATCTGGCATTCATGGCAGGACTTACAAAATCATCGAACGTCGCTCTTCATCCACGTCCAGAAGAAACATCTAGCCGGGCGATGAAAGGTTTTTGATATCCTGCAGTGTCCGGTAAATCGGCCGGCATGGGCCGAAAGTAACAAGTTGGCCCGGAATACTGCGGGTACGACTACCTGTGCATCTTCCTCAGTAGACTGGAGGTATTTCTGTGGGCACCTCCGACACAGTACTTCATTTCTCCAGAAATACTGGTCACCTTTTGCAGCGGAATCCATAGTACCGGCTAATACCTGCACTTGGGGGTCCTTCTGTTCTTCTATCAGGGTTGTTCGGGTCCAGTGTTCTGGTACGGGAGTCGAATCCAGCAAGGTCGTGGGAGCATTATCAGTAACCTGCAGGGTAGGTAGAGGGTTAAACAAGGTATTTAATTTCAATTGTGTCTGTGCCTGGGATCTAGTGTGTACGGTTACTACTGGTTTCACATCATATACCGGGTCTTCCACAACCAGGGGATGGTTATGCACCAAACCTAGAGCCAAATCGTTGACCAGGATAACCTCTTTCTTCTCTATTGGAAGATTATCCACCACTGCTAATGTACACTAGCCACTGAAGTACGATGACTCGAGATGTACTTTTACTAAAGGGGCAACTTACAATGTCGAGGGAAACCTGCCGAATATGATCTTTTCTTTTCCATTAATAGACACTTCCTTGGTAACGAGTTTTTCAAAATCAGAGACTGGGCAACTCCACTATTTCTGATTACCACCACAGACTTACCCGTTTGGTCACTCGATACATACCCGTGCAAAGTGTAGGGGGCAAACAACTCTGGTTTCTCTTTCTTCATCTCTAGCGACAGGGCGGCTACTGGTGGCATCATACAGCTCACAAGCATAACCTCCTTACGCGGATCGTTACTTGTTCTGCCTCAACACTTAAAAGCTATGTACCCTCTCTCCCCGCAGGTCCAGCACACTTAGTCCCTCCTAGGACTAATTCTTCTAGGATTACCTGGGGTTGATTTTACGGCACCTCGTGGGATGGTCTAATCCTCCGGCTTATGATTCGTAGGTGGTTTTGAGTAGTTCTTCGGAACATACATGGTAGAAGGCCGATGTGTAAGAATATACTCCTCAGCCATAGTGGCTGCTGCACCAGACAAACAATCTTCAAAGTCTTCTAATAGAATGAGCTGTTCAAGTTGCTCTTTTGTCTCTACCTTCCGAGAAGCGCACCATTCGTGAAACAGCCATTCTGTAATACTCGCAAACTCCATAAAGGAGTGCTTTGATGTCTTCTTTAGGTTACGAAACTTCTGCCTGTATGCTTCAGGCACAAACTGGTAAGCCATTAGCACCACCTTGACAGCGTCGTAATCACTGGAGTCAACCATCGACAACGTGGAGTATGCGATTTTTGGCCTTTCCAGACAAAACGGATTGGATCATATTGGCCCAATTTTCCCTCGGCCATTCAAATGATGCAGCTACCTTCTCAAATGCAGCAAAGAACTTTGAGACTTCTTTCTCGTTAAAATTAGGAACCATTTTGATGTTCCTCACTGAATCAAAACTACTTATTTCCCTCGTACATCCTAACCTTAGCACTTCCAATTCGTGTCTCCTTTCTCGCTCCTCATCTTCTCTTTCTCTCCTTTCTTTCTCTTGTCTTCTTTCTTCTAGTTCTAGCTTTTTCCATTCTATTTCATGATGGATTTCTAACTTACGCATTTTCACAGTGAATAGGCTCATGTTAAGTTCGCTAGTGTCACTCTCACCATCACTTCCTTGGACTTCCTTTTCAGTGGAAGCCATGACACTTTCCTTTTTACTCTGTGCCTCACTTTCTTGCTTTTCATCGGTTTTTAAGTGCTTATGGACCTTCGAGAGGATCTCCACACGTGTCTGCAGCTCACTCACTTAAATCCCTAAATAAGCACTTATCAACACTAATTGAGGCTTCCCGAGGTATTTCAATCTTGGACGGCAGTCTTCCTGGTTTAGGAATTCCTGCACGTAGTACAAGTTATCGATGGTCTTTTTCTGCCATATTGTACTTTTTTCAAGTTGAGCCCAAGCATGCAACACTGCACTATTTTCAACACTACACCACACAAAACGGAACGGGGAAGTTATACACGGAGATTGCACTATTTAGCCAATCCGATCAAACGCACTTGACAAGAAGTCAGATCCCACTGGGGATGCCAATTATGTTACGGCCACTTAGGACCAGTAACCGGGTTCTTGGTTATATTACCTCTTTTAGTGTATCCGATCCCATGTCGGTAGTAGGCTTTCAAGAACTGGCTGTATAGCGCAATAAATATATAAGGGGGGGGGTGGGATAAACAATACACGCTTTTCTTCATCAATATATTCACCTCCACCATTAAAATATATAAATAGACTACTTCTACACTTATGTACAATAGTGTCACTTTCTGCGCAGGACACAAATGCGTTTGCAGTGTTCACCAACTCTAGTGATTACGACGTCCCAGTACCTTATCCACTCGTACAGAACAACACTGGAGAGTTCACCTTTCTACACGGGCCAGTCCTCCCCACACTGTATCACGATGTGCCTACACCCCACCTTTCGCTCTCCAGCTACTCACTGACAGAGGGCTTCAGCAACACGCTGACAAGGGTACCAAACAAACTCACACAGCGGTAGCTAACCCCTCAGCAGATGCCTCTAGCAGTTTGCTTGCAGCACTTCACACTAGGCGCATCACTTTAACCCTTAATAGCCAATTCCAGGGTATGCTGATCGTCACCAACACTGTGTATACTAGCAGCTAACACACTGCCTTGATCGACGGCAGTTTAGTTAGTCTTCTTTCAGGACCAAGCTAAGGGTTCGTGTACTGCCCAAGGTAAACTGCCTTCCTCACCACAATTGCCTCCACATGTCACTTCTGTGGACATAAAAACGTCATTAATGAGATGGACAGGACACTGGGGAAACCATGAGGTAACACTCATTCACTGGGAAGTCGACGTTATGCTTGTAGCACAACCTAGATGGCACTGATCGTGAAATGCCACCCACCAGAGGTCATCCACATCGACCACTCTTTCTGACTAAGGCAGGAAACCAGAGTCGTTAATCGCTACCACGACACCACCAACAGATGGTGCTGCCTACATAACGTTCAATACCAAAGGTACTGAAGTGCCGACTCACAAATGATGCTGTAATTGCATTTCCACACTCCGATGATGATGTCGATACCGTAACATGGAGGAATACTTTTTTGAATCCTCCCACATAATGCAGTGGTCTCTTCCTTGCAAGAATATTCTCCTGTGTGGTCTCGTTTGCAAACACTATCTTTATCATGCGGTCTCTGTCCTTGTTGTATCATCCTAACGTGAAAAACTTCTCAATGTTATGTTCAGCCCCTTCCATCTCTAGCCCCTTTAGTATTTCATTCACTGCCACTCTGTCCTTATCATTTCATTCTGTCCTGTTGGAGCCTTCCTGCTTTTTAATACCCAGAGCTAATCCTAATCTTTTTCTTTCCAGCAGATGTGGACATTGTTTCCGAGTTCATTTTCAGCATTTTTGCAAATGTTGCTTGTACAATGGCGTGTACAATGTACAATTTCCATGATCTCTTTGGATGATTGTCTGAGTCTGTCTCAGTATTGTTCTCTGTGAGGGTTTTAATCTCCTCTCTTGCTGCTGTCAGCTCGCTTTGCAGGTTGCTTATTTTATTCTTCATTTCCTGCATCACCCTCCTGATATCCTCCAAAACTTGGGCGAACATTTCCTTCATTTTGTCACTTTGACGCTTGCCTGTGCCCTTGGTGCTTATTGCTGCCATTTTTGTTTCTTTTCCTAATATGCTGTGATAGTGTTTGCCAGGCAGAGTGCAGAGAGGGAGAGAGAGAGAGAGAGAGTGGGATGAGAGAGAGATAGAAAGGGATGAGAAAGAGGGTGAGAGAAAAGAGTGAGAGAGAGGTGAGAGAGAGAGAGGGGAGAGAGAGAGAGTAGAGAGAGGATTGAGGGAGAAAGTGAGACAGAGAGAAGCAAGAGCGAGAGAAAATGAGAGGGTTGAGAGAAAAAGTGAAAGGGAGAGGAGAGGGAGAGAGTGGGAGATGAGAAAGCAAGAGAGAGAGAGAGAGATTGTGGGAGTGAGATATTGTATTGTGTGAGTGTGAGTGAGATATTGTATTGAGTGTGTGTGTGAGTGTGTGTAATTACCTAAGTGTAATTACCTAAGTGTAGTTACAGGATGAGAGCTACGCTCGTGGTGTCCCGTCTTCCCAACACTCTTTGTCATATAACGCTTTGAAACTACTGACGGTCTTGGCCTCCACCACCTTCTCACCTAACTTGTTCCAACCGTCTACCACTCTGTTTGCGAAAATCAATTTTCTTAAATTTCTTCGGCATCTGTGTTTAGCTAGTTTAAATCTATGACCTCTTGTTCTTGAAGTTCCAGGTCTCAGGAAATCTTTTCTATCGATTTTATCAATTCCTGTTACTGTTTTGTACGTAGTGATCATATCACCTATTTTTCTTCTGTCTTCTAGTTTTGGTATAATTAATGCCTCTAACCTTTCCTCATAGCTCTTGCCCTTCAGTTCTGGGAGCCACTTAGTATTATGTCTTTGCACCTTTTCCAGTTTGTTGATGTGCTTCTTAAGATATGGGCACCACACAACCGCTGCATATTCTAGCTTTGGCCTAACAAAAGTCGTGAACAATTTCAACACACACGACAAAAGTCGTGTGTGTGTGTGTGTGTGTGTGTGTGTGTGTGTGTGTGTGTATTTAGTCATGTGTGTCGGATGGGGGTTCTAGGGAGGGGTGAGAGAGGGAGCGGAGAGAGAGAGAGAGAGGGAGAGTGTATAATGGAATAGAGAGGGAGAGGAGAGAGAGAGTGCTTGAATGTTTGTAGTAGGGAGGCTTGGGGAACTGAGGCTGTACTCACCTAGTTGTGCTTATGGGGGGTTGAGCTTTGGCTCTTTGGTCCCGCCTATCAACTGTCAATCAACTGGTGTACAGGTTTCTGAGCCTACTGAGCTCTGTCATATCTACATTTGAAATTGTGTATGGAGTCTGCCTCCACCACATCACTGCCTAGTGCATTCCATTTGTTAACTACTCTGACACTGAAAAAGTTATTTCTAATGTGTCTGTGGCTCATTTGGGTACTCACCTTCCACCAGTGTCCCCTTGTTCGTGTTCTGCCCTTGCTAAAGTGTTTGTCTTTTTTTACCCTGTCAATTCCCCTGGGAATTTTGTAGGTGTTTATCCTGTCTCCCCTTACTCTTATGTTTTCCAGGGAGCTCAGTGGATTTCAGCTCCTTTAGCTTTTCCCCGTAGCTCATACCTTTCAGTTCTGGGACGATTCTGGTGGTATACCGCTGAATCTTCTCTAGCTTTGTCTTGTGTTTAACTAGGTATGGACACCAAGCTGGAGCTGCATATTCCAGGATTGGCCTGACATAAGTTGTATACAGGGTCCTGAACGATTCCTTACACAAGTTTCTAAAGGCAGTTCTTATGTTGGCCAGTCTACCATATGCCGCTGATAATATCCTTTTGATGTGGGCCTTTGGGGACAGGTTCGGTGTAATATCAACCCCCAGATCTTTCTCTCTATTTGACTCTTGCAGGATTTCACCTCCCAGATTGTACCTTGTGTTCAGCCTTCTGCTCCCTTTGCCTAATTTCATAACTTTGCACTTTCCTGAGTTGAATTTTGTAGACATTTTCTAGACTATTCCTCCAGCTTGTCCAGGTTGTCCTGTAGTCTCTATCTATCATCTATCTATCTATCTATCGACTTGATTCTTCTCATAATTTTTGAATCATCAGTAAACATTGAGAGGAATGATTTAATGCCCTCTGGAAGATCGTTTACATATATTAGAAAGAAGATGGGGCCAAGAACAGATCCCTCTGGGACTCTGTACTTGGCCCACTCTCGCAACTCTGATGTCTCTCCCCTCGCAGTTATTCGCTGTTTCCTGTTGCTTAGATACTCCCTTATCCACTGGAGCACCTTATCTTTTACTCCTGCCTGTTGCTCCAACTTTCGTAACTGCCTTTTATGGGGTACTGTGTGTGAGGGGATTAGTTGACAAATCTAAACCTTGTACTAGTGTACGTGCATGTAATGCTCGCTGTGTACTGGAGTACGTGAATATCCGTGCACCCGGACTAGATTTCCACCGTCTTAATCCTCCTCATAATTTTTGCATCATCAGCAAACATTGAGAGGAATGATTCTATACCATCTGGAAGATCATTTACATATATAAGAAACAGTATGGGTCCAAGGGCTGACCAGTCCTCTGACTGGGCTGACCAAGGGCTGACCAGTCTTATCCAGTCCTCTCTTGAACACTGTGAGGGGTTTGCCAGTTATGTCCCTTATGTGTAGTGGAAGCGTGTTGAACAGTCTCGGGCCACTGATGTTGATAGAGTTCTCTCTCAGAGTACCTGTTGCACCTCTGCTTTTCAACGGGGGTATTCTGCACATCCTGCCATGTCTTCTGGTATCACGTGATGTTATTTCTGTGTGCAGGTTTGGGACCAGCCCCTCTTATATTTTCCACGTGTAAATTATTATGTATCTCTCCCGCCTGCGCTCAAGGGAGTACAGATTTAGGCTCTTTAGTCGGTCCCAATAGTTTAGATGTTTTACTGAGTAGATTCTAGCAGTAAAAGATCTCTGCACGCTCTCCAGGTCAGCAATTTCTCCAGCTTTGGAAGGGGCTGTCATTGTGCAGCAGTACTACACTCTAGAGAGCACAAGCGTTTTGAAAAGTATCATCATCGGTATAGCATCTCTAGTGTGAAAAGTTCTTGTTATCCAACCTGTCATTTTTCTTGCAGTTGTGACGGCTACTTTATTGTGTTCTTTAAAGGTAAGGTCTTCCGACATGAGTACACCCAGATCCTTTACATTGCCTTTTCGTTCTATGTTATGATTTGCATGAGTTTTGTACGTGGTTTCCGTTTTTATATTTTCATTTTTTCCATAGTGCATGAGCTGGAACTTATCTTCGTTAAACATCATATTATTTTCTGTAGCTCATAGAAAGACCTGATCTATATCTGATTGGAGGTTTGCCGTGTCCTATATGTTGCCTACTCTCATGAAGATCCTAGTGTCATCTGCAAAGGATGATACAGTGCTATAGGTTGTGTTCATGTCTATGTCCGATATGAGGATGAGAAAAAGTACTGGAGCAAGCACAGTACCCTGGGGGACTGAGCTCTTCACGGTTGATGGGCTGGATTTTATTTTGTTGACTATTACACATTGGGTTCTGTTAGTCAGGAAGTTGTAGATCCATCTGCCTATTTTTCCGGTAATTCCTTTTGAACACATTTTATGTGCAATAACACCATGGTCACATTTATCAAAAGCTTTTGCGAAATCTGTGAAAATTACATCAGCGTTTTGTTTGTCTTCCATAGCATCTAATGTCATATCATAGTGGCCCAGCAACTGTGACAGGCAAGAGCGCCCTGTTCTGAAACTATGTTGTCCGGGGTTATGGAGATGCTGTGATTCCATGTATTTTGTGATCTTACTTCTTAGCACTCTCTCAAAAATTGTTATGATGTGCGATGTTAGTGCTATCGGTCTGTAATTTTTTGCCTCTGCCTTATTTCCTCCTTTATTAAGTGGTGCTATCTCTGCTGTCTTTAATATATCAGGGATAACGCCAGTATCTAGGTTTTGTCTCCACAGAATGTGGAGGGCCTGCGATAGTGTTTTTTATACAGTTCTTGATGAATATGGAGTTCCAAGAATCCGGGTCTGGTGCAGAGTGCATAGGCATACTGTTTGTGGCTTCTTCAAAATCCAGTGGGGAGAGGATGACGTCTGATATATGATTTGATGTTGGTATCATATCCATGAAAAATTAATATTGGTTATCAAATTTGGGATTTAGTGCGTTTAATGGCTCGCTGAAAACAGAGTCGTACTGCTTCCTCAGTAACTTGCTCATTTCTTTGTTGTCATCGGTGAAAGTTCCATCTCCCTTTCGCAGGGGCCCGATACAAGATGTGGTTTTTGATCTTGATTTTGCATAGGAGAAAAAATATTTCGGGTTTCTCTCTATTTCACTGATGGCCTTTTGTCTCTTTGCCTCTGCAGGGTTTTGTAGGATTCTTGTAGCTTGAGTTCAATTGTTTCTATTTCTCTACCTAACCTTCTTCGCCGTTCTTGAGACAGGGTGCGACTCTCAAGTTGTTCCGCGATTTGTTTTCTTCACCTATATAGGAAACGACGTTCCCGTTCCAATCTGCATCTCTTCCTCTTTTTCCTTAGGAGTATGCGGTTTGAACATATTTCTAGTGCTACTGAGCTTATTTTTTCCAAGCACTGGTTCAGGTTTGCATTTTCTATCTGTTCTTCCTAGTTTATTTCTGTGAAGTACTGGTTTATTTGCTCCCAGTTTATCTGTTTATTATTGAAGTTGAATTTGCTGAAATCTTCTCCACTGGGAATCTGGACTGGTTTTGAAGGTCTATTCCCCATGCTTGTCATAACTTCAATTAAGTTGTGATCTGAGTAACAGGTATTTGTAATCATTATGTTCCTGATCAATTCATCAATATTAGTGAAAATGAGGTCCAGTGTGTTCTCCTTCCTAGTTGGTTCTACTATTTGCTGGTTTAAGGACAACCTGTCGCACATCCGAAGCAGGTCATTTGCATGTGCCTGTTCATTTAGTCTACTTCCTGGTATTCTTTCTGATATTACTGTATTAGCCAGGTGCTTCCATTTCAGGTGCTGCAGGTTGAAGTCCCCAAGCAGGATAATGTTCGGAGCTGGATTTGTGAGGTTTTCCAAGCAGTGTTCTATTTTCATTAGTTGGTCTTTAAATTGCTGAGGGTTTGCCTCCGGTGACTTATATACAAGGACAATAACTACATTTAGGATCTCTATTTTGATTATCAGCACTTCCACCATATCATTTGAGGTGTTTAGCAGCTCAGTACAGATGAGTGTGTCTTTGATGTAGAGGCTGACCCCACCCTGAAGCCGGTGTTTCCTATCACATCTGAAAAGATTGTACTCTGAGATCCATATTTCACCATCATGGTAGTGCTTTGTGTGGGTTTCTGTTAGGGCTGCAAACACTGTATTTGCCTCATGGAGGAGACCGTCTATAAAGTGAACTTTGTTGGATTTGCGTGTTTTTATACCCTGGATGTTGGCAAATATAAATGAAGCTATCGTGTTAGTAGAAATGCTGGATGCCTTACTTCGTGTTAATATCTGAGGCTCTGGTAAGGAGGCCACTGTGTTTGCGTCCTTTCTAGCATTTGACCGAGTTGGTGATAGAGTCTGGCCATTTTTAGCCATTCTTCTCCTCCTCCTCTTGCTAAAAAATTATCCCGGTCGATGGAGTAGTGGCTGTTTTCATAATGGCGGTCTGTCGGTTTTATTCGCCTGGTACCTCTTATATGAAAAGCTGGACAATCAGCATTGAAGCAATCTTTCCTGTCCAAAGAGTTCTTGCAAATTTCTGGGTGAAAGAATTCACAGCTTTTGGTACATTTACCTGTATTGAGGAGGTTTCTGCACGTTCTAGGGTGATCGTACTAACATGTTCCATTTGTTCTTCCCGATATCCCATGTTTACAGGTTGCCCATTTGTAATACCAACAGATTTTGGGGCCTTGTTTTGTTTGTGTCCCTTTGCCAGGGACCGCACTCTGCTGCGGCGTCCCCGACACTGTGCTCTGCTCTGGGCCCTGCGACACCGCGCTCTGCTCCGGTGCCATCGACACCAAGCTCTGCTCTGGTGCCCGCGACACCGCGTTTTGCTCCAGCGCCATTGACACCGTGCTCTGCTCAGGCGTCCCCGGCTCCGCGCTTTGCCCAGGCGTCCCCGACTCCGCGCTTTGCTCAGGCGTCCCCGACTCCATGCTCTGCTCAGGCGCCCCCGACTCCGCACTCTGCTCAGGTACCCCCGACTCCGCGCTCTGCTCAGGCGCCCCCAACTCCCTGCTCTGCTCAGGGGTCCCCGACTCCCAGCTCTGCTCAGGGGGCCCCTGACTCCGCGCTCTGCACCAGCGCCGCTGCCACCGAGTTCTGTGCCGCATCTGGTTGTACCTTGGTATCATGTACAGTTTGTTTGAAGACATTAGAAATTGCTATGCAGGCATTTATTAACGATTCTCTGTTTTCGGCGGGAATTTTATCCAGGATTTCCATCATCTTCAAAAAAGTTACATCATCCTTTTTGCAGAGCCAGTACACAGAGTGGTCACTGGGACCATTTCTCCTTGAATTATTAGTCATGTTGGCACATTTTTTGTGTATGGCTGATGAACAGAGTTGGCATTGAAAGATCTGTTGGTAATCTACCTTCATGTTGCATTCTATGCACGTTTTAATAAAAAACATTTTTGTTGAACACTTCTGTTCAGTGGTGATGGTCTTACAAGGTCTTACAAGGTGGGCTGTTGACTTTTGGGAGTTGACTGTAGGTGTTTACCAACTTGAGACAGGCCTGGAGGAGGCAGTATATGGACAGTATATATATGATCCCCACTAGTAATCTCAAATTCCTCTAGTGGTGCCTGTTAACTATTCCTTCCCTTATCTCTGGAACTTCTCCTTGCTCCAGTGTGAAGACTTCCTGGAATTTCCTATTGAGTTCCTCCCACACTTCTTTGTCATTTGTAGTGAATCTGTCTATATGGGGAGCCGGTCGGCCGAGCGGACAGCACGCTGGACTTGTGATCCTGTGGTCCCGGGTTCGATCCCGGGCGCCGGCGAGAAACAATGGGTAAAGTTTCTTTCACCCTATGCCCCTGTTACCTAGCAGTAAAATAGGTACCTGGGTGTTAGTCAGCTGTCACTGGCTGCCTCCTGGGGGTGGAGGCCTGGTCGAGGACCGGGCCGCGGGGACACTAAAAAGCTCCGAAATCATCTCAAGATAACCTCAAGATAGCCCCTATCCTCAGTTTCATTACCTGTTCCTTCACTGTTGTCTTTCTCCTGATGTCGCTGCGTAGCCATTTGGGTTGAGACTTAGCCTTGCTTGCTATGTCATTTTCGTATTGTCTTTCTGCCTCTCTTCTCATATTGACATAATCATTCCTGGCACTCTGGTATCTTTCTCTGCTCTCAAGTGTCCTGATATTCCTATAGTTTCTCCACGCCCTTTTACTTTGCTGCTTAGCTAGAATACATCTCTGATTAAACCATGAGTTTCTCATCTGCATTTCATTTTTTTACCTTTTGGCCGGGATAAACTTTTCTGCTGCCTCCTTACATATCTGGGTGATGTATTCCATCATGTCTTGGGCCGTCTTACCCATTAGCTCAGTTTCCCATGTTATATCCGTTAGGAATTTTCTCAACTCCTCATAGTTTCCCTTACGAAATGCTAGCCTTTTGCATTCAGTTCCCTTTCTCGTGTGCTTAAGCCCTTCTTCGACCAGATACTCAAATGTCAGAACACTGTGATCGCTCATTCCTACTGGGGCCCTCGAAGTCAATTTCCCATATGTCGGAGTCATTCAGAGTGAAGACTCGGTCGAGTCTCGCTGATTCGTCGTTTCCCCTCACCCTTGTGGGTTCTTTGACATGCTGGCTTAAGAAGTTTCTTGTTACTAGCTCCAGTAGTTTAGCTCGCCATGTTTCCTCTCTTCCATGCGGATCCTTGTTCTCCCAAACTATCCTTCCGTGATTGAAGTCACCCATGACGAGCAGATGGGATCGAATTCTACCGGCAGCAGAGGCTGCCCTCTCAATTATATTGTTAACTGCCAAGTTGTTTCTGTCATACACTTCCCTGGGTCTTCTGTCATTTGGTAAAGGGTTATATATCACTGCTACTACTACTCTAGGTCCTCCCATCATCATGGTGCCTGTTATGTAGTCTCTAAACCCTTCACAGCCTGGGATAACCATCTCCTTGAAACTCCATTCCTTTCTCATGAGTAGGGCCACTCCACCTCCTCCCCTACCCTCTCTCTCCTTCCTTATTACAGTGTATTCCTGGTGGAACACCGCATTTGTTATGATTCCTGAGAGATTTGTTTCTGTGAGTCCAATTACATCTGGATTTACTTCTGCTCTTTCCCTAAGTTCACTTGCCTTGCTTGCAATCCCATCAATGTTTGAGTACATCACCTTGAAGTTAACACTTTTCTGCCCATATTCAGTATCTGCTGATTGCAATGGAGTAGGTAAACATGGAGGGTCTGGAATGGGGAGAGGGAAAGGTACGTCCTGGGTTGTGAGGGAGGGTGAGGGGGATATAGGTTGTGAGGGGGGCTTGAATGATCTGGTTTGGAGAGGGTAGGGGCAAAGCGAGGGGTGGGGGAGAAGGGAGGGCTTGGGTGGGTAGGGGAGGAGGTCGGGCTTGGGGGGGCGGGGAGAAAGGAATGCTTGGGGGGTTGGGGGGAAGTGTGGTGATAGGTAGTGGTAGTGACGGTGAGGCAAGTGTGGGGATGGTGGTAGTGGTGGTGAGACAAATGTCATGGTGGTGGTGGTAGTGACGGTGAAACAGGTGAGATGGTGGTGGTAGTGGTGGTGAGACAAGTGTGGTGGTGGTGGTGGTGACAGGGAGACAATTTGAGTAGTAGTGGTGGTAGTGACAGGGAGACAAGTGTGGTGGTGGTGGTGGTAATGACGGTGAGACAGGTGTGGTGGTTGGTGGTAGTGGCAGTGAGACAAGGTGTGGTGGTGGTGGTAGTGCAGTGAGACAAGTGTAGTGGTGATGGTGGTAGTGACAGTGAGACAAGTGGGTGGTGGTGGTGGTAGTGACAGTGAGACAAGTGTGGTGGTGGTGGTGGTGGTAGTGACAGTGAGACAAGTGTGGTGGTGGTGGTGGTGGTGGTAGTGACAGTGAGACAATTGTGGTGGTGGTGGTGGTAGTGACAGTGAGACAAGTGTGGTGGTGGTGGTGGTAGTGACAGTGAGACAAGTGTGGTGGTGGTGGTGGTGACAGTGAGACAAGTGTGTGGTGGTGGTGGTAGTGACAGTGAGACAAGTGTGGTGGTGGTGGTGGTAGTGACAGTGAGACAAGTGTGTGGTGGTGGTGGTAGTGACAGTGAGACAAGTGTGGTGGTGGTGGTGGTAGTGACAGTGAGACAAGTGTGGTGGTGGTGGTAGTGACAGTGAGACAAGTGTGGTGGTGGTGGTAGTGACAGTGAGACAAGTGTGGTGGTGGTGGTAGTGACAGTGAGACAAGTGTGGTGGTGGTGGTGGTAGTGACAGTGAGACAAGTGTGGTGGTGGTGGTGGTAGTGACAGTGAGACAAGTGTGGTGGTGGTGGTAGTGACAGTGAGACAAGTGTGGTGGTGGTGGTGGTAGTGACAGTGAGACAAGTGTGGTGGTGGTGGTGGTAGTGACAGTGAGACAAGTGTGGTGGTGGTGGTGGTAGTGACAGTGAGACAGCGTGGTGGTGGTGGTGGTAGTGACAGTGAGACAAGTGTGGTGGTGGTGGTGGTAGTGACAGTGAGACAAGTGTGGTGGTGGTGGTGGTAGTGACAGTGAGACAAGTGTGGTGGTGGTGGTGGTAGTGACAGTGAGACAAGTGTGTGGTGGTGGTAGTGACAGTGAGACAAGTGTGGTGGTGATGGTGGTAGTGACAGTGAGACAAGTGTGGTGGTGNCCTCCTCGCCATCCTCTCCTTCCTCCTCACCATCCTCCTTCTCCTTCCTCCTCGCCCCCTTCATCCTCCCCCTCCTATTCCTCCTCGCTCTTCTTCTCTCTCCATCCTCCTCGCCCTCCTCCTTCCTCCTCACCATCCTCCTTCCTCCTAGTACTTCCTCCTCCCCTCCTCCTCCTCGCCCTCCTCATCCTCCTTCCTCCTCGCCCTCCTCCTCCTCCCTTCCTCCTCGCCCTCCCCTCCTCCTCCTTCCTCCTCGCCCCTCCTCTTCCTTCCTCCTCGCCCTTCTCCTCCTTCCTCTTGCCCTCCTCCTCCTCCTTCCTCCTCGCCCTCCTCCTCCTCCTTCCTCCTCGCCCTCCTCCTCCTCCTCCTTCCTCCTCGCCCTCCTTCTCCTTCCTCCTCGCCCTTTTCCTCCTTCCTCCTCGCCTCCTCATCCTCCTTCGACCTCGCCCTCCTCATCCTCCTTCCTCATGCCCTCCTCCTCCTCCTTCCTCCTCGCCCTCCTCCTCCTCCTTCCTCCTCACCATCCTCCTTCCTCCTCGCCCTCCTCCTCCTCCTTCCTCCTCACCATCCTCCTTCCTCCTCGCCCTCCTCCTCCTTGCTCCTTCCTCCTAGCCCTCCTCCTCCTTTCTCCTTGCCCTCCTCCTCCTTCCTCTCCTCCAATATATAAGACAACAAAATGTTTTCAGATTCTTTCACACCACTTTCCAGCAACATTTATCATTTATATCAATTATTTTAGGGAATAATACATAAATTATATATTTAAACATGATCTTAGTGTTTAGTGGAATGCAAAAGGAGTCAAATTGCGTTAAAAAGAGCGATTTTTAGAAAATTTGGAAAACTATTTTTTTTCTGATCATATTATAACTAAATGGATTGTGAAGGTTTCATTCAGCCATTAAATGTCATTCACAATTTATTAATGAATTTTACAAAAAACACCATAAATTTTATATTTAAAAATGTAAAAACTATTTGTAATACATTAGGAACAAAATAGTTGTAGAAAAACAATTTATTATAAAACCTTTGTGTTTGGATTTTTTGATTAAAAGTTTCTCAAAGGCTCTCCTGCACCATTCTCAATGTAAATCATTCCCACGCCTATGGGAAGAGATAGACGAACGTTTCCTAGATGATTTGTGTTTGCTGGGAAGTCTAATATAAATATAATGTGTTCCGTGTGTACACACACACACATGTCCGTCTGCACACAACAGATCAAGTCCTCCCTTCACTAGCAAGGACGTAAATAGTGGTGAAAATTTTATGCGCCCGAGCTTCCCTTCACCTCTCAGGTGCTCTAAAGACAATGCGGGCAAAACACATGACCTCGAATTCAGGCTTAGAGATAAATCTCACCAATACACAAAGGGGGTACTTACTCAATTCCGCAGCTGGCACTCACATGCAACTTCTACCATATACAGACACACCGCTTGTAGGTGGCCACATCCTCAAGGCGGCAGACTAGGCTTAGGTGGTAGCCCAGCGTGGCTAAGCTCACTTCGTACCCTTTCTCACTCTGCCGGCTTTGTACCTGGCTCAGGGCGAAGTGTGGCGTTTATACAAGATAGCACCAAACACTATGAGCGTCACTGTCACTCGAAATTCCCACGAACTTTTATAGGAAAACTGCCCTGCACACTGGCAAGATATTCCAGATCACTCCACTGCTACAAGACACTAGCAGGAGATCAGATAGTCTTCTTGATAACTGAGATTGGGACTTACGAGTCAGTTGCAGCTGCTCGTATGAACTTTACCCACGTCTCACGCTTTGTTCAATACACTTCCTTGCTATCACACGCAAATAAAACGAGATCCCGGATTCTGCTATGTTCCCACGGACCCACGTCGATGTTGCTGGATGCTGAAGATGTACTAGGAGCTACCATCTACGACGGCTTTACTCAGCTGGCCGACTGAGTGAAGATTACCTCTACCACAGGCGATGGCTCGATGCAATGGCGTAATGCAGTTAGGGGGCGGCAAGAGTGCTGGCTTTTCCCGGTCCTCCTCAAACTAACCAACCAGGAATAGCATATTTTGGCCTATCCCTCCGGACCAACCACAGGTCAGCTTCCTTGGCTCTCAAGGAGGCGTCCAAGATGGCCGCCTGGGTTGCTATGGTGATGGAGCGGGTGGTGGTTGGTACTTCACGCCTTCCTGCCACTCTGCTCTCGCTTCTTTCTCCTTCACTTTCTTTACAATAAAAGCTGCTACTTGCTCTAACTGTTTCCACAAATGCGCTACAACGGCCATTGTAACATATTTGGAATGCTGATGACCTAGGCTCTCCAGTGAGTCTAAACACGGGATGCTTCGGGTACGGGTTCCCAAATCTAGTCCGGATGCACGGATATTCACGTACTCCAGTACACAGAGAGCATTACATGCACGTACACTAGTAGAAGGTTAAGATGTGTCAACCCATCCCCTCACACACAGTACCCCATAAAAGGCTGTTACGAAAGTTGGAGCAACAGGCTGGAGTAAAAGGTAAGATGCTCCAGTGGATAAGGGAGTATCTAAGCAACAGGAAACAGCGAGTAACTATGAGGGGAGAGACATAAGAGTTGCGAGAGTGGGCCAAGTACAGAGTCCCACAGGGCTCTGTTCTTGGCCCCATCTTCTTTCTAATGTATGTAAACGATCTTCCAGAGGGCATTGAATCATTCCTCTCAATGTTTACTGATGATTCAAAAATTATGAGAAGAATCAAGACAGATGATGATAGATAGAGACTACAGGACAACCTGGACAAGCAGGAGGAATTGTCTAGAAAATGGCTACTAAAATTCAACTGAGGAAAGTGCAAAGTTATGAAATTAGACAAAGGGAGCAGAAGGCTGAACACAAGGTACAATCTGGGAGGTGTAATCCTGCAAGAGTCAAATAGCAAGAAAGATCTGGGAGTTTATATCACACCGAACCTGTCCCCAAAGACCCACATCAAAAGGATATTATCAGCGGCATATGGTAGACTGGCCAACATGAGAACTGCCTTTAGAAACTTGTGTAAGGAATCGTTCAGGACCCTGTATACAACTTATGTCAGGCCAATCCTGGAATATGCAGCTCCAGCTTGGGATTCATACCTAGTTAAACACAAGACAAAGTTAGAGAAGATTCAGCGGTATACCACCAGAATCGTCCCAGAACTGAAAGGTATGAGCTACGAGGAAAGGCTAAAGGAGCTGAAATCCACATCCCTGGAAGACAGAAGAGTAAGGGGAGACAGGATAAACACCTACAAAATTCCCAGGGGAATTGACAGGGTAAAAAAAGACAAACACTTTAGCAAGGGCAGAACACGAACAAGGGGACACTGGTGGAAGGTGAGTACCCAAATGAGCCACAGACACATTAGAAATAACTTTTTCAGTGTCAGAGTAGTTAACAAATGGAATGCAGTAGGCAGTGATGTGGTGGAGGCAGACTCCATACACAGTTTCAAATGTAGATATGACAGAGCTCAGTAGGCTCAGAAACCTATACACCAGTTGATTGACAGTTGATAGGCGGGACCAAGGAGCCAAAGCTCAACCCCCAAATAAACACAACTAGGTGAGTACAGCGCCTCAGTTCCCCAAGCCTCCCTACTACAAACATTCAAGCACTCTCTCTCTCCTCTCCCTCTCTATTCCCATTATACACTCTCTCTCTCTCTCTCTCTCTCTCTCTCTCTCCGCTCCCTCTCTCAACCCTCCCTAGAACCCCCATCCCACACACATGACTAAATAGAACTTCACGACTTTTGTCCTGTGTGTTGAAATTGTTCACGATTTTTGTTAGGCCAAAGCTAGAATATGCAGCGGTTGTGTGGTGCCCATATCTTAAGAAGCACATCAACAAACTGGAAAAGGTGCAAAGACATGCTACTAAGTGGCTCCCAGAACTGAAGGACAAGAGCTATGAGGAAAGGTTAGCGGCATTAAATATGCCAAAACTAGAAGACAGAAGAAAAATAGATATGATCACTACGTACAAAATAATAACAGGAATTGATAAAATCAATAGGGAAGATTTCCTGAGACCTGGAACTTCAAGAACAAGAGGTCATAGATTTAAACTAGCTAAACACAGATACCGAAGAAATGTAAGAAAATTTAATTTCGCAAACAGAGAGGTAGACGGTTGGAACAAGTTAGGTGAGAAGGTGGTGGAGGCCAAGACCGTCAGTAGTTTCAAAGCTTTATATAACAAAGAGTGTTGGGAAGACGGGACACCACGAGCGTAGCTCTCATCCTGTAACTACACTTAGGTAATTACACACACACACACACACACACACGCCAGACCTGTCTCCTGCAGCCCATATCAAGAGGATAACATCAGCGGCATATGCCAGGCTGGCCAACATACGAACGGCATTCAGAAACTTGTGTAAAGAATCATTCAGAACTTTGTATACCGCATATGTCAGGTCAATCCTGGAGTATGCAGCTGCAGCATGGAGTCCATATCTTGTCAAGGATAAGACTAAACTGGAAAAGGTTCAAAAGTTTGCCACCAGACTAGTACCCGAGCTGAGAGGTATGAGCTATGAGGAGAGACTACGGGAATTAAACCTCACTTCACTGGAAGACAGAAGCGTTAGGGGGGACATGATCACCACATTCAAGATTCTCAAGGGAATTGATAGGGTAGATAGAGAAAGGCTATTTAACACAAGGGACACATGCACTAGGGGACACAGGTGGAAACTGAGCGCCCAAATGAGCCACAGAGATATTAGAAAGAACTTTTTAGTGTCAGAGTGGTTGACAAATGGAATGGATTAGGAGGTGATATGGTGGAGGCTGACTCCATACACAGTTTCAAGTGTAGATATGATAGAGCCCAATAGGCTCAGGAATCTGTACACCTGTTGATTGACGGTTCAGAGGCGGGACCAAAGAGCCAGAGCTCAACCCCCGCAAACACAACTAGGTGAGCACAACTAGGTGAGTACACACACACACACACACACACATACAATATCTCACTCACACTCACACAATACAATATCTCACTCTCACAATCTCTCTCTCTGTTTCTCTCTTTCAAGACCATTGTTAGCTGTGGGTATTAAAGAGCAGGAAGGCTCCAATAGGACAGAATGAAATTATAAGGACAGAGCAGCAGTGAATGAAATACTAAAAGGGCTAGAGATGGAAGGGGCTGAACATAACATTGAGAAGTAAGTAAGTAATTATCAAAAGAAGGCACCAAACCGGGAAGGCTATGTAGCACCATCAAATGTGCGGAATAATCAGAGGGCGCTAAATATCACCAAGGATGCCAATACGAGAAAAAAAACGCATAAGGCGAACGATATCAAAAGTATCTGAGTCACCAAGAATTCTATCGAGGGACAGGTGACCGCGAGGGGCGGTCGGAAAGCAAGACACACGCTCGTCCCGGAAGTCAGGACATTCAAGAAGGACATGCACGACCGTAAGAGGGACAATGCAATTAGGACAATAAGGAGCAGGGCGGCGCTCCATCAAGTGACCATTGGTTAAGCGAGTATGGCCAATACGCAATCTCGCCAGAGCAGTTTCCTATCACCGGTTACGGTGATAGGAGGACGGCCACGAGGAAACACAACATTTAAGAGTACGGAGTTTGTTACCAGTAACAGACGACCAAGAAGCCTGCCAACGGGTAAGGATGGAGGAATGGATAACCGGGTAAAAGTCGGAATATGGAATAGCTTTACGAGAGATGGGACAAGAGTGGACAGCTTCCTTGGCGTCAGCATCCGCCCGCTCATTTAAAGACACGCCAGTGTGGCTGAGAACCCAACAAAACTCAACCGACTTAAACTTACTGTGAACAAGAAACAGCCAATGCTGGATCTCTACAACTACTGGATGAACCGGATTATAGGACCCGAGAGCCATGAGGGCACTACGAGAGTCAACAACAACCACAAAGGAAGACTGACAATGAGAAAGCAGGAGACGAAGAGCATAGAGAATAGCATAAAGCTACGCTGTAAAGATGCTAGTCTCCGGAGGTAAGCGACACATATAAGTGCGATCAGGAAAAACAACAGACTAGCCAACACCGTCCGCAGACTTAGACCCATTGGTGAAGACAGAAACGGAGCGGGAGTGAGAAGAAAAGTGCTCAAGGAAAAGGCGTTTTAGAACCGTAGGAGGGGTAAAAGCTTTAGTGACGTGGGTCAAGGATGTACAAAACTGCGGACTCTTTGGCCCATGGGGGACTCTCCACGGGGGCAAAGAAGGAACAACACGAGGAGAAACATTAGAAACACGAACGGAAAGAGAATCCTGTAAGCGAGATAACGGGACAGAAAGAGGGAGGTGGTGAAGAGGAACAGGAACCGCAGGAGGGGCAAAAGTTAAAGCACGACAGAGGCGAGAGGAAGGATGTTGTAAGGACTGCGCAAGATAGCGAAGACAGTAGCGATCACTGCGGTCCTGGAGAGACCGGAAGCCAGTGTCAACATACAAGCTAAGGACGGGAGTCGAACGAAAGGCACCAGAACTGAGGCGCAGCCCAGTATGGTGCAAAGCATCAAGACGGCGAAGAGTAGAAGGAGAAGCAGACGAGTAAGCAGGGCAACCATAATCGAGCTTAGACAGGACGAGAGAGGAACGCAAAGGAAGGAGAGTGCGCCTATCCGCTCCCCAAGAAGTATGGGACAATACTCAAAGGAGGGTAAGGGCCTTAGAGCACTCAACATGGAGGTAAGAGATATGGGGAGACCAAGACAAACGAGTGTCAAGGAATAACCCCAAAAGCTTCGCGGAATCTTTATACTCAAGGGGTTGACCATAAAGTGACAAAGAGGGACGAAGAACGACCCGTTTCCGAGTAAAAGACATAGCACAAGTCTTAGAAGTAGAGAACTTGAAGCCATGATCGGTGGCCCAAGACGACACGGCATCAATCGCAAGTTGAAGCCAGCGTTGAAGGAGAGGCGAATCATCACCCTGACAGAAAAGGGTAAGATCATCGACATAGAGAGCGGAGAAGACACCTGAAGGAAGAGAGGAAAGAAGACCATTGAGGGCAACCAGAAAAAGAGTAGTGCTCAGAACACTACCCTGGGGCACACCTTCGTATTGCTGAAACGAGGCAGAGACAGCGGTACCAAGGCGCACCTGAAAGGAACGACGAGAGAGGAAGCTGCGGAGAAAGAGAGGGAGATGACCACGAAGGCCAAAAGAATGAAGCTGGGATAGAATATGATATCGTAAAGTGGTGTCATAAGCCTTTTCCAGGTCAAAAAGGACGGCAACAACGGAGGTCCTCGCAGCAAAAGCAGTACCTCCAAGTTCACCAGGACATCTGTCGTGCTGCGGCACTTGCGGAAACCAAATTGAGAAAGGGAGAGGAGGTGATGGTGTTCCAGGAACCACATCAGACGAACGTTAACCATACGTTCAAAGAGTTTACAGACACAACTTGTGAGGGCAATAGGGCGAAAGTCCTTAGGGGAAGTTCCCAGAGACCCTGGTTTGCGAACAGGGAGGACAACAGCATCGAGCCAGTCCTCAGGGACTGACGACGACTCCCAGATCCGATTATACAGACTCAGTAAATACTGAGACGTGCACGGAGGGAGATGGCGAAGCATCTCGTAATGAATACCATCGGAGCCCGCCGCCGTAGAACCGCAGAGGGCCAGGGCAGAACGAAGTTCAGAGAGAGAGAAGGGATCGTTATAGGAAAGTCGAAGACGAGTGCAGAAATCTAAAGGACGAGACTCAAGGACAGGTTTACGAAGAAGGAAAGATTGGGGAAGATGAAGACCAGAGCTAACAGAAGAAAAGTGGGAACCCAGTTCGGTAGCGACCTGCAACTGGTCCGCCACAAGAGTACCACGGAGGTGAAAGACCGGTGAAACATCGGGAACGAACTTGCCCGCTATCTTGCGGATACGCTTCCATATCTGTGGCAGGGGAGTTTCGGACGTAATTGTGGAGACATAAGAAGCCCAACATTCACGTTTAGCCGTGCGAATGGCCCTACGGGCCACTGCACTCGCTTTCCAAAAGAAAAGAATTGGTCGTCTGCCGACGGCGGTGCCTCTTCCAGGCTGCAAGCTTACAGCGGACAGCCCGAGCACAGTCCGCATTCCACCATGGAACGCACTTCCATGGACCCCGAGAGGAAGAGCGAGGAATAGAGCGGAGGGCAGCATCGAAAACAGTGTCATGAAAAAGGAGGAGAGTGCGAGGGAGAGGCAGAAGGGAGAGGTCAGAGAGAGCAGCACTGAGGGTAAATAGGTTCCAGTCCGCTTTAGCAAACTGCCATCTAGGGAAAGAGAGGGAAGGGCGAAAAGAGAAAAAGTAAACAAGGATGGGGAAATGATCACTGCCATGGAGGTCATCAAGAACCTGCCACGTGAAATCTATGTAAAGAGAGGAAGAGCAGAGAGAAAGATCAAGACAGGAAAGGGTGCGAGTCCGAGAGTCCAAATGAGTGGGCTCACCAGAATTCAGAAGAGACAGGGAAGAAGAGAGGAGAAATGGCTCAAGAAGGCGACCTCGGGTATTCGTCACAACATCACCCCAAAGAGAATGACGACACTTGAAATTACCCAGCAGGAGCACAGGCTCCGGCAAGGAGTCCAGGAGATGTTTCAGATCAGGAAGAGAAAGCGGGACACTCGGGGGGAGATAAATGGAACAAACTGTGTACCATTTCCCCACAAAGATACGAGCAGCAGAACAATGGAGAGGCAAATGAAAAAGTAAGGGGACAAAGGGAACATCAGTGCGAATCAAGAGAGCAGAAGAATTATGAGCCCCAGCAACGGCTGGGGGTGGGGGGAGAGAAAGGAATAGCCACAAAAACGACCAGGACGAGCACCAAGCATCGGCTCCTGGAGACAGACACATAGGGGCATAAACCGCGAAATCAGAAGTTGGAGTTCGAGGAAATTGGCGTAATAACTTCGAACGTTCCATTGAAGAATAGACAACGACGAGAAGAGAAAGGACAACAACAGAGAACAAGGAAGAAACAAAGGTGAAAGAGCAACATAGCACGTTAAAGAATATCAGGGTCGGGATCAGGGTCAGCAAAGTCAGGGTTAGGGGGCATGGGTAAACTGAGCAAAGACGGAGGGAAGGAAGTGGGAGAACCGACCAGAGGTGGGCGGGCGGGGTCCGGAGGAGGAAGAGGAGGAGACAACGGAGAGGAGCAGTCAAGGACAGCAGCAGGAAGAGGGGGGAGTAGAAAGAGGGGAGCACACCCCAGCAATGGCAGCAACCGAGAGGGAAGTAGGGGCCAAAGAAACCTCCATAACAAGAACAGGGGGCGCAACCACTGAAATGGGAGGGGAAGGAGCGATAGAGCCAGTAGTAGGGGCCGAGGAAGAAAGCGAAGCCTTCGTACCGGCCGGGGAGGAGGAAGGAGAGGAGCTAGGCTTACACTTCTGACTTAAAAGAGACCAGTGTCCCAGCAACAACGTACAGGGCAATGGATTCCAGCGTCTCAACAGGAAAAGCGGAAAGAGAGCACACACGACGGCCGTTAGGAGCGATGGACATCCGCCTGCACCGACAGGCGGCGGGAAGAGTCAATAGATGGAGGAGAAGGATGGGAAGGAGGATCGGAGGGAGAAGAGGAAGAAGACACATAACACATGACAGACCGGGTAGAAAGAAGGGGAACCCCAGACAGAGGACCAGGAGGGGACCCTTCGGGACAGAACTCAAAGGAACAGAGGAGGGAGCAGTGGGCGTATCAGGGTCCAAGGCCCGGAAACAGTTGTGAGTCTGAGGAAGGTGGGAAGGACGAGGAGAGGAAGAGCTCAACACGCGAGCATAAGAGATGTTAGCATACGGCAGGAGCCGGCGAACCTGGCACCTCGCCTCGGGAAAAGATAAACGCTCCCGGTGCTTCAAGTTGAGGACGGCTGCCTCAAGCTTGTAATGGATACAGGCACGGGAGAAGGTAGGATGGGTATCACCACAGTTGAGGCAGCGAGCTTGGGGAGAAGGGCACTCCGACTTAGAGTGACCTTCACCCCCACACAAAGGACAGAGAGAGACAGTCCCAGAGCAGCGGAGGGCACCATGCCCAAACCTCCAGCACTTGTTACAAAGCCGAGGAGAAGGAATATACTCCTGGACAGAGCACCTGGCACCAGCAAGAATGACAGAGGATGGAAGGGTTCTACCATCAAAGGTGATCTTCACAACTCGAAGGGGTTGACGGCGACTACCACGAGGGGGACGAGTAAACGAGTCTACCTGGAGGACAGAATGGCCTTGGGCATCAAGGATATGCCGAATGTCATCGTGGTAGTCCTGCAGATTCCGAGCACCGGTTGCAACATGGGGCAGGAGGAGAATAGTGCCAACACTGGCATTCAACCGAACGTTCTTTTAGACCCGAACACGAATCTCGCCAAGGCAGGATAAGGCAGCCAAGCGAGAAGCTGCATCCTGAGAAGGAGCAGCAACTACACGTGTACCGAGACGAGTGGGGTTGAAGGTAACAGACGCATCCACGGAACCAACGAGATGCCGATGGAGGGAGAAATCATCAGGAGGCGCAGAATCAAGAGGGAGGAGATCAAAGTATTTGGCTCATGAAGCAGAACCAAACAAGGCCTGATACGCATCAGTACAGGAAGGAAACGAGCGAGTGCGGCTGCGGCGCTGAGAACCCCCAGAGAAAGAGGGGTTAAAAGGCACAGTAGTCACAATGAGGGACTTAGCCGCACCAGGAAACGAAGTGGTCACCACTGGGGGCTGGAGGCTCGACCCAACCACAGAGGAGGGAGGGGAGCTGGGGGAAGAAGTCAGGAGGGTCAAAGGAGGAGCAAGGTCAGGGCCCAATGCAGCGGGGGCTACAGAGCCTGGTCTTCCAAAACAGGCCGACTTGGTCGCCCACCCCACGAGCCTGAGAGGGTACAACAGAAACATTCAACGTATAAAGAGGAAGAGAAAGAAATTCATCCACGAATGTGCCCCCATACCCACCATGGAGCCACAATTAGAGGCAGGACACCCAACAGGAAGCTATCGCCGATCATGTCGGGGCCCCCTAGGGGTGCGTCGTCAGTATACGCCCCACAAACGCCACCTTAAGAACCGTCAGTCCGTCGAGATCGGGTTCAGCGACGAAAGGGGGATCGACAATAAAAGGTTCCCTTCGCTCGAGTCGTTGGGTACTACAGTTCTACGGGTGCAAGAGTATGCCTCCTCAAGCACCCGGGCGTCAAAATAGAAGAAGTCCAAAGGAATAAACAAAACAAGCAAAAGGTCGGCAGGAAATGACAAGCAGATAAGAGAAGAGGGGGGAGAAAAACAGAATAGAAGGAAAAGGAAAAGGCGTTCAGCATAATTAGAGAGACCAGCAGCAGGAGCACAAGGCCACAAAAGGACAGAGGACTGTCCTAAGGAGCATCACACTCCGGCAGCCACCCACTAAGCCTCCCTCACGGCGTCAACGGGCTGAACAGGGAGGGGGGATAACATTGAGAAGTTTTTCATGTTAGGCTGATACAACAAGGACAGAGACCGCATGATAAAGATAGTGTTTGCAAACGAGACCACAAAGGAGAATATTCTTGCAAGAAAGAGACAACTGCAATATGTGGGAGGATTCAAAAAGTATTCTTCCATGTTACTGTATCGATATCATCAGAGTGTGGAGATGCATTTACAGCACCATTTGTGAGTCGGCACTCCAGTACCTTTGGTATTGAACGTTATGTAGGCAGCACCATCTGTTGGTGGTGGCGTGTTAGCGATTAACGACTCTGGTTTCCTGCCTTAGTCAGAAAGAGAGGTCGATGTGGATGACCTCTGGTGGGTGGCGTGTCACGATCAGCGCCATCTGTGCTACAAGCATAACGTCAACTTCCCGGTGAATGAGTGTTATCTCATGGTTTCCCCAGTGTCCTGTCCATCTCATTAATGACGTTTTTATGTCCACAGAAGTGACATGTGGAGGCAATTGTGGTGAGGAAGGCAGTTTACCTTGGGCAGTACACGAACCCTTAGCTTGGTCCTGAAAGAAGACTAACTAAACTGCCGTCGAATCTAAGTGAGTGAGCTGGAGACACGTGTGGAGATCCTCTCGAAGGTCCATAAGCACTTAAAAACCGATGAAATGCAAGAAAGTGAGGCGCAGAGAAAAAAGGAAAGTGTTATGGCTTCCACTGAAAAGGAAGTCCAAGGAAGTGATGGTGAGAGTGACGCTAGTGAACTTAACATGAGCCTATTGACTGTGAAAATGCGTAAGTTAGAAATCCATTATGAAATAGAATGGAAAAGCTAGAACTAGAAGAAAGAAGACAAGAGAAAGAAAGGAGAGAAAGAGAAGAGAGGAGCGAGAAAGGAAAGAAAGAGAAAGAGAAGATAATGAGCGAGAAAGGAGACACGAACTGGAAGTGCTAAGGTTAGGATGTAGGAGGGAAATAATTAGTTTTGATTCATTGAGGATCATCAAAATGGTTCCTACATTTAACGAGAAAGAAGTCTCAAAGTTCTTTGCCGCTTTCGAGAAGGTAGCTGCATCATTTGAATAGCCAAGGGAAAATTGGGCCAATATGATCCAATTCCTTTTGACTGCAAAGACCCAAATTGCATACTCCACGTTGTCGATGGATGACTCCAGTGATTGCGACGCTGTCAAGAAGGTAGTGCTGATGGCTTACCAGTTGGTGCATACAGGCAGAAGTTTTGTAACCAGAAGAAGACATCAGAGCACACCTTCACGGAGTTTGCGAGTATTAAAAACGGCTGTTTCACGAATGGTGCGCTTCTCGGAAGGTAGAGACAAAAGAGCAACTTGAACAGCTCATTCTATTAGAAGACTTTGAAGATTGTTTGTCTGGTGCAGCAGCCACTATGGCTGAGGAGTATATTCTTACACATCGGCCTTCTACCATGTATGTTCCGAAGAGCTACTCAAAACCACCTACGAATCATAAGCCGGAGGATTAGACCATCCCACGAGGTGCCGTAAAATCAACCCCAGGTAATCCTAGAAGAATTAGTCCTAGGAGGGACTTAGTGTGCTGGACCTGCGGGGAGAGAGGGTACTTAGCTTCTAAGTGTTGAGGCAGAACAAGTAACGATCCGCGTAAGGAGGTTATGCTTGTGAGCTGTATGATGCCACCAGTAGCCGCCCTGTCGCTAGAGATGAAGAAAGAGAAACCAGAGTTGTTTGCCCCCTACACTTTGCACGGGTATGTATCGAGTGACCAAACGGGTAAGTCTGTGGTGGTAATCAGAAATAGTGGAGTTGCCCAGTCTCTGATTTTGAAAAACTCGTTACCCAAGGAAGTGTCTATTAATGGGAAAGAAAAGGTCATATTCGGCGGGTTTCCCTCGACATTGTAAGTTGCCCCTTTAGTAAAAGTACATCTCGATTCATCGTAATTCAGTGGCAAGTGTACATTAGCAGTGGTGGATAATCTTCCAATAGAGGAGAAAGAGGATATTCTGGTCAACGACCTGGCTCTAGGTTTGGTGCATAACCATCCCCTGGTTGTGGAAGACCCGGTATATGATGTGAAACCAGTAGTAACCGTACACACTAGATCCCAGGCACAGACACAATTGAAAATAAATACCTTGTTTGACCCTCTACCTACCCTGCAGGTTACTGATAATGCTCCCACGACCTTGCTGGATTCGACTCCCGTACCAGAACACTGGACCCGAACAACCCTGATAGAAGAACAGAAGGACCCCCAAGTGCAGGTATTAGCCGGTACTATGGATTCCGCTGCAAAAGGTGACCAGTATTTCTGGACAAATGAAGTACTGTGTTAGTGGTGCCCACAGAAATATCCCCAGTCTACTGAGGAAGATACACAGGTAGTCATACCCGCAGTATTCCGGGCCAACCTGTTACTTTCGGCCCATGCCGGCCGATTTACCGGACACTGCAGGATATCAAAAACCTTTCATCGCCCGGCTAGATGTTTCTTCTGGACGTGGATGAAGAGCGACGTTCGATGATTTTGTAAGTCCTGCCATGAATGCCAGATAGCTGGAAAAGTAAATCAGCCTGTCCCCAAAGCCTTTCTCTGTCCTATACCCTTTATTGGTGAGCCCTTTGAGCACCTCATCTTAGATATAGTAGGCCCGCTTCCGCCTTCTAATGCTGGAGTTCAGTATTTGCACACTATTACGAATCGGGTTAGTAGGTACCCAGAAGATATCCCCCTGAAGACAATCACAGCGAATGTAATTGTGAAGCATATTCTCTGGTTCGTTGCACGATATGGTCTTCCTAAGACCAACCAAACAGATCAGGGGACTAATTTTACCTCTCTCTTATTTCGTCAACAGATTGCTGACCTTGCGATCCAGCATATTACATCTTTTGCCTACCATCCCGAGTCGCAAAGGGCTTTGGAGAGGTTCCAGCAGACGCCGAAGGGCATGCTGAGGAAATATTCCTACGAAAGGCAGAGCAAATGAGCTGAAGACCTATCCTACCGGTTAGATCAGCAAGATCTTTTCCAAACGAATCCCTAGGCGTGTTTCCGTTTGAAATGATTTATGGTCGCGCGGTAAGAGGTCTCATGAAGATGGTAAGGGATCAATGGCTGTACCATGAAAACGACCTAGATGCTGTAAACTGGTTGTCTACTAACAAAGGCAGGTTGTTTTCTGCGTGGGAGATAGCCAAACGAAACTTGGTGAACTCTGAGGCAGCTACCAAGCAGAGATACGACCAAAGGACAGCACCGAAGGATTTTCAGGTAGGGGACCTAGTGTTGGTATGTTCACCCACTGTGATGGGGAGTCTGAGTGCCAGGTTCATAGGTCCTTATCCAGTATTGAAGAAAGTAACCTGTACTAATTACATCCTTAGCACTCCAGATCGAAGGAAGAAACAAACATTAGTCCATATTAATATGATAAAGAAATATCAAAGTCGTGACATTCGCCCAGTAACCATAGTGGCGACAAAAGAGGATGGTCAAGAGGCGATGGAGGATGCTGAAAAGGTATTAACCAACTCAGAGATCTTATATAATTTATATACAATGTTGACTCACGTAACTGAAGGAAACCAGCCACCTCTGGTAAGACTAATCCAGCAATATAAGACCATTTTTTGAGACGCTCTAGGACTAACATCTGTCCTACAGCATGACGTTATCCTGAACGATAGAATAAGGCCGATCAAACAACACCCATATCGTCTCAACCCCCGGAAAAAAGAGGTGGTAAAACGCTAGGCGGAATATATGCTGCAGCACCATCTGATAGCCCCGAGCATAAGTCCATGGTCATCTCCGGTTCTGCTAGTGCTCATACCTGGTAAGGAATACAGATTGTGTATTGATTACAGACAGGTTAATAAGGTCACAGTAGCAGATACCTATCCTCTTCCAAGAGTAGAAGAGTGTCTAGATACCATCGGCAGGGCACAATATTTAACAAAATTCGACCTATTTAAAGGCTAATGGCAGGTTCCTCTCACGGAGCGAGCCACACCCATCTCAGCGTTTGTGACCCCCAAACGGCCTGTTTGAATATCAGGTGATGCAGTTTGGGATGAAGAATGTCGCATCCACCTTCCAGAGGATGATGGGTATGATGTTATGTGACGTAGGTAATACTATGGTCTACATCGACGATGTCTTAATCCATGATTCAAGTTGGGAAAACCACCTACGTCATCATCCATGATTCAAGTTGGGAAGACCACCTACGTCATCTAGAAGAATTATTTATGGCCATGCAACATGATGGGTTAGTTGTCAACCAAAATAAATCCGAGTTCGCTAAAACCTCCGTTATCTTTCTAGAACATGTGGTGAGAGGTGGATAGATTGTCCCAAAAACAAGCAACGTGGAAACTATCATCCAGTACTCGACTCCTTCAACAAGGAAGGAAATCCTGCGTTTCCTTGGTATGGCTGGTTTTTACCGTAAATTTGTCCCCAACTTTTCAACCATCGCAGTCCCTCTGATGAATCTTCTAAAGAAGGGCGTAAAGTTCATGTGGGGCAAAAGCTGTCAGGAGGCTTTTGAATATTTAAAGGCAGTTTTGAATTCTTCTCCTTTCCTTATGTCCCCAAATTTCCAAGATGAATTCACTCTCACCGTAAATGCTTCCCATTACGGCCTCGGGGCTGTATTATCACAGATTGATGCTAAAGGATTCGAACACCCTATAGCATACTATTCTAAGAAGTTTACTAATAGCCAGCTAAGTCACTCTGTGATAGAAAAGGAGACGTTGGCCCTGGTCAGTTCTGTACAACACTTTGAAGTTTACCTAACCAGTAATGGCCATCTAATACTGGTCAGGTCTGACCACAATCCCCTAAAATACCATGCACAGTTCAGGCAGAAAAATCTTCTGCTCGCCAGATGGAGTCTACACCTCTAACAATACCCCATATGTCGAGCATACCAATGGAGTGGACAACGTGGTGGCAGACACTTTGTCTCGCATCTAAGGTACTAAGTTTGTTTTGCTCAAGCATACTAATTTGGTTTAGTTTCCTTTTAGAAACAAAGCCAAATTCTTTAGAAACAAAGCCAAATGGTGGGGAAGTGTTACAGTATCGACATCATCGTTGGAGTGTGGAGACGCAATTACAGTGCCATCTGTGAGTCGGGACTCCCGTACCCCTGGTATTGAACGCAATGTGGGCAGCGCCATCTGTTGGTGGTGGCGTGGTAGCGATAAATGGCTCAGGTTTCCTGCCTTAGACAGAAAGAGAGGTCGATGTGGATGACCTGTGGTGGGTGGCATGTCATGATCAGCGCCATCTAGGTTGTGCTACAAGCATAACGTTCACTCCCTGGTGAATGAGTGTTACCTCATGGTTTCCCCAGTGTTCTGTTCATCTCATTAATGACGTTTTTATGTCTACAGAAGTGAAGTGTGGAGGCAATTGTGGTGAGGAAGGCAGTTTACCTTGGGTAGTACACGAACCCTTAGCTTGGTCCTGAAAGAAGACTAAGTAAGCTGCCGTCGATTAAGGCAGTGTGTTAGCTGCTAGTATATGCATTGTTGGTGACGATCGGTGTACCCCGTGATTGGCCATTAAGGGTTACAGTGATATGCGTAGTGTGAAGTGCTGCTAGAGGCTTCTGCTGAGGGGTTAGCTACCCGTGTGTGAGTTCGTTTGGTACCCTTGTCAGCATGTTGCTGGAGCCCTCTGCCAGCGAGTAGCTGGATAGCAAAAGGTGGGGTGTTGGCACATCGTGATACTGTGTGGGTGGACTGGCCCGTATAGAAAGGTGAACTCACCAGTGTTGTCCAATTTGAGTGGATAAGGTACTGGGACGTCGTAATCACTGGAGTTCGAGAACACTGCAAACGCATTTGAATCCTGAGTGAAAGCGACACTATTGTACATAAGTGTAGCAATAGTCTATTTTTATATTTAATGGTGGAGGTGAATATATTGTGAAGGCAAGTGTATATTGTTTATCCCCCATTTATCTTTATTGCGCTATACTGTCAGTTCTTAAAAGCCCACTACCGACTTGGGGTCAGATACACTAGAAGAGGTTATATCACCAAGAACCCGGGTACTGGTCCTAAGAGGCTGTAGCACTCCAGAAGTATATGATGAGGTGGGAGAGAGCCATGGCAGCAGCAGCAAGGAGGAAACGAGGGGTGGGAGGAGAAAACCAGGAAATCACAGCCTCCAACACAACATCCCCAGAGGTGAGGGGGGGGGACCCACAACCAGCAACGCAGTAACACCAGAGAGGAGGGCAACTCCACCACCCTCCTCTGCATAGAAACCTCCCTACCCCAAACACTCCCTGCTCCAATTCTCAGCCAACTCTTCCTCCCCCATCATCCAATACCCATCCTGCTTCCCCTCCCTCACACCCACCATGTCCCACCTCCCCACATTCCCTCCCTGTCCCCCCCCTCCCCATTCTTCCCAAACCCCCCCTACCCCACCCCTCACCTCAGTATCCTCTGAGACCCTATTATCCACCTCACAAATCCTCACACCTATGGAACAGCTTCCTCCAGCAGCAGAACGCTTACAAAGAAGGGGACATGAGAAGGAACAGAAGAAAACCCAGACTTAATAGCACTCACAGAAATAAAGCTAACGAAAACCATAACAAATGCAGCATTTCCAAACGACAACTGTGTTGTGAGGAAAGAGAGAGAAGGAAGAGGAGGTGGTGTTGTAGCTCTGTTGGTAGGAAAAGGCTGGGAATTTGAGGAGATTGTTATTCAGGGATGTGAAGATTTCAGTGACTACATAACAGGTACCATAGCAATTGGAGGACAAAACATTATAGTCGTAGTCATATATAATCCACCACCAAATGACAGAAGACCCAGGCAGGATTATGACAGAAACAACATGGCCACCATTATCATAATAGAGAGAGCAGCTTCTGTCACTGGCAGGAACGGATGCAGATTACCAATCATGGGAAATATCAACCACAGGAAGAAATTGGGAGAGCAGAGACCCACATGGAGGAAAAGACACACGGTGAGCTATGCTGCTGGACGTGGCAACAAGAAACTTTCGAAGCCAAGGGACCGACAAGAATGATTGGGGAAGATGATGCTTGATCTGATATTTACCCTAAATGAGTGGGATATAAGGGGAAGTTAAGTTTGAAGCACCCTTGGGAATGAGTGATCACAGTGTATTGATCTTTGAGTACTTGATAGAGTTAGGACTTATCTCCCCCCAAAAAGAACTAGAAAACAAGAGGCTGAAGAATGAACCAAAGATACTCCACAATCACATCAGGAGGAAAACAATAGTGAAAGAACATTTGATGAAACTTAGAACGGGTGAGGACATGTAAGAGAGAATGATGCAAGGTGATGGAGAAGATCGTGAGAAAAAACCTTGAAACACATTTGGAGAGAAGCTACTGTGTGACAAATCGCCAACATGGGGTTCAGGGAATGTAAATCTTGCCTCACTGGCTTATTAGAATCCTACGACCAGGTGACGAAGATTAACCAAGAAAAAGAAGGCTGGGCGGACTGCATTTTCTTTGATTGTTAGAAAATCTTTGACACAGTACCCCAGAAGAGGCGTATACGTATATTTTTGATATACGTAAATTGTGTTACTGGATTGCTGGTTGTGGGTCCCCCTCTTCCCCCCTCACCTCTGGGGATGTTGTGTTGGAGGCTGTGATTTCCTGGTTTTCTCCTCCCACCCCTCGTTTCCTCCTTGCTGCTGCTGTCATGGCTCTCTCCCACCTCATCATGTCCTTCTGGAGTGTTACGGCCTCTTAGGATCAGTAACCGGGTTCTTGGTGATATAACCTCTTCTAGTGTATCCGACCCCAAGTCGGTAGTGGGCTTTTAAGAACTGACTATAGCACAATAAAGATATATGGGGGATAAACAATATACACTTGCCTTCACAATATATTCACCACCATATCTTGAGATCTTGAGATGATTTCGGGGCTTTAGTGTCCCCGCGGCCCGCTCCTCGACCAGGCCTCCACCCCCAGGAAGCAGCCCGTGACAGCTGACTAACACCCAGGTACCTACTTTACTGCTAGGTAACAGGGGTGTAGGGTGAAAGAAACTTTGCCCATTGTTTCTCGCCAGCGCCTGGGATCAAACCCAGGACCACAGGATCACAAGTCCAGTGTGCTGTCCGCTCGGCTCCCAAATATTAAAATAAATATAAACCATTATACTTATTATACCATCATTATAACCATTAAATAAATATAAAAATAGACTATTGCTACACTTATGTACAATAGTGTCACTTTCACTCAGGATACAAATGTGTTTGCAGTGTTCACCAACTCCAGTGATTACGACGTCCCAGTACCTTATCCACTCAAATTGGACAACACTGGTGAGTTCACCTTTCTATACGGGCCAGTCCACCCACACAGTATCACGATGTGCCAACACCCCACCTTTTGCTATCCAGCTACTCGCTGGCAGAGGACTCCAGCAACATGCTGACAAGGGTACCAAACGAACTCGCACACGGGTAGCTAACCCCTCAGCAGAAGCCTCTAGCAGCACTTCACACTACGCATATCACTGTAACCCTTAATAGCCAATCACGGGGTACACCGATCGTCACCAACAATGCATATACTAGCAGCTAACACACTGCCTTAATCGACGGCAGCTTACTTAGTCTTCTTTCAGGACCAAGCTAAGGGTTCGTGTACTACCCAAGGTAAACTGCCTTCCTCACCACAATTGCCTCCACACTTCACTTCTGTGGACATAAAAACAGTCTCCGTGGTGTAGTGGTAAGACACTCGCCTGGCGTTCCGCGAGCGCTATGTCATGGTTCGTATCCTGGCCGGGGAGGATTTACTGGGCGCAATTCTTTAACTGTAGCCTCTGTTTAACGCAACAGTAAAATGTGTACTTGGATGAAAAAACGATTCTTCGTGGCGGGGATCGTATTCCAGGGACCTGCCCGAAACGCTACGCGTACTAGTGGCTGTACAAGAATGTAACAACTCTTGTATATATCTCAAAAAAAAAAAAAAAAAAAAAAAAAAAAAAAAAAAAAAAAAGTCATTAATGAGATGAACAGAACACTGGGGAAACCATGAGGTAACACTCATTCACCTGGGAGTGAACGTTATGCTTGTAGCACAACCTAGATGGCGCTGATCATGACACGCCACCCACCACAGGTCATCCACATCGACCTCTCATTCTGTCTAAGGCAGGAAACCTAAGCCATTTATCGCTACCACGCCACCACCAACAGATGGCGCTGCCCACATTGCGTTCAATACCAGGGGTACGGGAGTCCCGACTCACAGATGGCACTGTAATTGCGTCTCCACACTCCAACGATGATGTCGATACTGTAACACTTCCCCACCATTTGGCTTTGTTTCTAAAGAATTTGGCTTTGTTTCTAAAAGGAAACTAAACCAAATTAGTATGCTTGAGCAAAACAAACTTAGTACCTTAGATGCGAGACAAAGTGTCTGCCACCACGTTATCCACTCCATTGGTATGCTCGACATATATGGGGTATTGTTAGAGGTGTAGACTCCATCTGGCGAGCAGACGATCTTTCTGCCTGAACTGTGCATGGTATTTTAGGGGATTGTGTTCAGACCTGACCAGTATTAGATGGCCATTACTGGTTAGGTAAACTCCAAAGTGTTGTACAGAACTGACCAGGGCCAACGTCTCCTTTTCTATCACAGAGTGACTTAGCTGGCTATTAGTAAACTTCTTAGAATAGTATGCTATTGGGTGTTCGAATCCTTTAGCATCAATCTGTGATAATACAGCCCCGAGGCCGTAATGGGAAGCATTTACGGTGAGAGTGAACTCATCTTCGAAATTTGGGGACATAAGGAAAGGAGAAGAATTCAAAACTGCCTTTAAATTTTCAAAAGCCTCCTGACAGCTTTTGCCCCACATGAACTTTACGCCCTTCTTTAGAAGATTCATCAGAGGGACTACAATGGTTGAAAAGTTGGGGACAAATTTACGGTAAAAACCAGCCATACCAAGGAAACGCAGGATTTCCTTCGTTGTTGGAGTCGAGTACTGGATGATAGTTTCCATGTTGCTGGTTTTTGGGACAATCTATCCACCTCTCACCACATGTTCTAGAAAGATAACGGAGGTTTTAGCGAACTCAGATTTATTTTGGTTGACAACTAACCCATCATGTTGCATGGCCATAAATAATTCTTCTAGATGACGTAGGTGGTCTTCCCAACTTGAATCATGGATGATGACGTAGGTGGTTTTCCGAACTTGAATCATGGATTAAGACATCGTCGATGTAGACCATAGTATTACCTACGTCACATAACATCATACCCATCATCCTCTGGAAGGTGGATGCGACATTCTTTATCCCAAACTGCATCACCTGATATTCAAACAGGCCGTTTGGGGGTCACAAACGCTGAGATGGGTGTGGCTCGCTCCGTGAGAGGAACCTGCCATTAGCCTTTAAATAGGTCGAATTTTGTTAAATATTGTGCCCTGCCGATGGTATCTAGACACTCTTCTACTCTTGGAAGAGGATAGGTATCTGCTACTGTGACCTTATTAACCTGTCTGTAATCAATACACAATCTGTATTCCTTACCAGGTATGAGCACTAGCAGAACCGGAGATGACCATGGACTTATGCTCGGGGCTATCAGATGGTGCTGCAGCATATATTCCACCTAGCGTTTTACCACATCCTTTTTTTCCGGGGGTTGAGACGATATGGGTGTTGTTTGATCGGCCTTATTCCATCGTTCAGGATAACGTCATGCTGTAGGACAGATGTTAGTCCTAGAGCGTCTCAAAAAATGGTCTTATATTGCTGGATTAGTCTTACCAGAGGTGGCTGGTTTCCTTCAGTTACGTGAGTCAACATTGTATATAAATTATATAAGATCTCTGAGTTGGTTAATACCTTTTCAGCATCCTCCATCGCCTCTTGACCATCCTCTTTTGTCGCCACTATGGTTACTGGGCGAATGTCACGACCTTGATATTTCTTTATCATATTAATATGGACTAATGTTTGTTTCTTCCTTCGATCTGGAGTGCTTAGGATGTAATTAGTACAGGTTACTTTCTTCAATACTGGATAAGGACCTATGAACCTGGCACTCAGACTCCCCATCACAGTGGGTGAACATACCAACACTAGGTCCCCTACCTGAAAATCCTTCGGTGCTGTCCTTTGGTCGTATCTCTGCTTGGTAGCTGCCTCAGAGTTCACCAAGTTTCTTTTTGGCTATCTCCCACGCAGAAAACAACCTGCCTTTGTTAGTAGACAACCAGTTTACAGCATCTAGGTCGTTTTCATGGTACAGCCATTGATCCCTTACTATCTTCATAAGACCTCTTACCGCGTGACCATATATCAGTTCAAACGGAAACACGCCTTTCGTTTGGAAAAGATCTTGCCAATCTAACCGGTAGGATAGGTCTTCAGCCTATTTGCTCTGCCTTTCGTAGGAATATTTCCTCAGCATGCCCTTCAGCGTCTGATGGAACCTCTCCAAAGCCCTTTGCGACTCGGGATGGTAGGCAAAAGATGTAATATGCTGGATCGCAAGGTCGGCAATCTGTTGACGAAATAAGAGAGGTAAAATTAGTCCCCTGATCTGTTTGGTTGGTCTTAGGAAGACCAAATCGTGCAACGAACCAGACAATATGCTTCAAAATTATATTCGCTGTGATTGACTTCAGGGGGATTGCTTCTGGGTACCTACTAACCCGATACGTAATAGTGTGCAAATACTGAACTCCAGCAGTAGAAGGCGGAAGCGGGCCTACTATGTCTAAAATGAGGTGCTCAAAGGGCTCACCAATAGAGGGTATAGGACAGAGAGAGGCTTTGGGGACAGGCTTATTTACTTTTCCAGCTATCTGGCATCCATGGCAGGACTTACAAAATCATCGAACGTCGCTCTTCATCCACGTCCAGAAGTAGCATCTAGCCGGGCGATGAAAGGTTTTTGATGTCCTGCAGGGTCCGGTAAATCGGCCGGCATGGGCCGAAAGTAACAAGTTGGCCCGGAATACTGCGGGTACGACTACCTGTGCATCTTCCTCAGTAGACTGGAGATATTTCTGTGGGCACCTCCGACACAGTACTTCATTTCTCCAGAAATACTGGTCACCTTTTGCAGCGGAATCCATAGTACCGGCTAATACCTGCACTTGGGGGTCCTTCTGTTCTTCTATCAGGGTTGTTCGGGTCCAGTGTTCTGGTACGGGAGTCTAGTCCAGCAAGGTCGTGGGAGCATTATCAGTAACCTGCAGGGTAGGTAGAGGGTTAAACAAGGTATTAAATTTCAATTGTGTCTGTGCCTGGAATCTAGTTTGTACGGCTACTACTGGTTTCACATCATATACCGGGTCTTCCACAACCAGGGGATGGTTATGCACCAAACCAGAATATCCTCTTTCTTCTCTATTGGAAGATTATCCACCACTGCTAATGTACACTTGCCACTGAAGTACGATGACTCGAGATTTACTTTTACTAAAGGGGCAACTTACAATGTCGAGGGAAACCTGCCGAATATGACCTTTTCTTTCCCATTAATAGACACTTCCTTGGGTAACGAGTTTTTCAAAATCAGAGACTGGGCAACTCCACTATTTCTGATTACCACCACAGACTTACCCGTTTGGTCACTCGATACATACCCGTGCAAAGTGTAGGGGGCAAACAACTCTGGTTTCTCTTTCTTCATCTCTAGCGACAGGGCGGCTACTGGTGGCATCATACAGCTCACAAGCATAACCTCCTTACGCGGATCGTTACTTGTTCTGCCTCAACACTTAAAAGCTATGTACCCTCTCTCCCCGCAGGTCCAGCACACTAGTCCCTCCTAGGACTAATTCTTCTAGGATTACCTGGGGTTGATTTTACGGCACCTCGAGGAATGGTCGAATCCTCCGGCTTATGATTCGTAGGTGGTTTTGAGTAGTTCTTCGGAACATATATGGTAGAAGGCCGATGTGTAAGAATATACTCCTCAGCCATAGTGGCTGCTGCACCAGACAAACAGTCTTCAAAGTCTTCTAATAGAATGAGCTGTTCAAGTTGCTCTTTTGTCTCTACCTTCCGAGAAGCGCACCATTCGTGAAACAGCCATTCTGTAATACTCGCAAACTCCATAAAGGAGTGCTTTGATGTCTTCTTTAGGTTACGAAACTTCTGCCTGTCAAGCACCACCTTGACAGCGTCGTAATCACTGGAGTCAACCATCGACAACGTGGAGTATGCGATTTTTGGCCTTTCCAGACAAAACGGATTGGATCATATTGGCCCAATTTTCCCTCGGCCATTCAAATGATGCAGCTACCTTCTCAAATGCAGCAAAGAACTTTGAGACTTCTTTCTCGTTAAAATTGGGAACCATTTTGATGTTCCTCACTGAATCAAAACTACTTATGTCCCTCGTACATCCTAACCTTAGCACTTCCAATTCGTGTCTCCTTTCTCGCTCCTCATCTTCTCTTTCTCTCCTTTCTTTCTCTTGTCTTCTTTCTTCTAGTTCTAGCTTTTTCCATTCTATTTCATGATGGATTTCTAACTTACGCATTTTCACAGTGAATAGGCTCATGTTAAGTTCGCTAGTGTCACTCTCGCCATCACTTCCTTGGACTTCCTTTTCAGTGGAAGCCATGACACTTTCCTTTTTACTCTGTGCCTCACTTTCTTGCATTTCATCGGTTTTTAAGTGCTTATGGACCTTCGAGAGGATCTCCACACGTGTCTGCAGCTCACTCACTTAAATCCCTAAATAAGCACTTATCAACACTAATTGAGGCTTCCCGAGGTATTTCAATCTTGGACGGCAGTCTTCCTGGTTTAGGAATTCCTGCACGTAGTACAAGTTATCGATGGTCTTTTTCTGCCATATTGTACTTTTTTCAAGTTGAGCCC
>WNGS01049532.1:0-25670 GCA_020271785.1 Procambarus virginalis | reverse complement strand
ATTACACGTCTTGCCTTCACAATATATTCACCTCCACCATATTGGAGATGATTTCGGGGCTTTAGTTTGTCCCGCGGCCGGTCCTCGACCAGGCCTCCACCCCCAGGAAGCAGCCCGGACAGCTGACTAACACCCAGGTACCTACTTTACTGCTAGGTAACAGGGGCATAGGGTGAAAGAAACTTTGCCCATTGTTTCTCGCCGGCGCCTGGGATCGAACCCAGAACCAGAGGATCACAAGTCCAGTGTGCTGTCCGCTCGGCCGACCGGCTCCCAAATATTAAAATAAATATAAACCATTATATTTATTATACCAAAATTATAACCATTAAATAAATATAAAAATAGACTATTGCTACACTTATGTACAATAGTGTCATTTTCACTCAGGATACAAATGCGTTTGCAGTGTTCAACTCCAGTGATTACGACGGCCCAGTACCTTATCCACTCATACTGGACAACACAGGTGAGTTCACCTTTCTTTACGGGCCAGTCCACCCACACAATATCACGATGTGCCAACACCCCACCTTTTGCTATCCAGCTACTCGCTGGCAGAGGGCTCCAGCAACATGCTGACATGGGTACCAACGAACTCACACACGGGTAGCTAACCCCTCAGCAGAAGCCTCTAGCAGCTTGCTAGCAGCACTTCACACTACGCATATCACTGTAACCCTTAATAGCCAATCACGGGGTACGCTGATCGTCACCAGCACTGCGTATACTAGCAGCTAACACACTGCCTTGATCGACGGCAGCTTACTTAGTCTTCTTTCAGGACCAAGCTAAGGGTTCGTGTACTGCCTAAGGTAAACTGCCTTCCTCACTACAATTGCCTCCACACTTCACTTCTGTGGACATAAAAACGTCATTAATGAGATGAAGAGGACACTGGGGAAACCATGAGGTAACACTCATTCACCTGGGAGTGAACGTTATGCTTGTAGCACAACCTAGATGGCGCTGATCATGACACGCCACCCACCACAGGTCATCCACATCGACCTCTCTTTCTGACTAAGGCAGGAAACCTGAGCCATTTATCGCTACCACGCCACCACCAACAGATGGCGCTGCCCACATTGCATTCAATACCAGGGGTACGGGAGTGCCGACTCACAGATGGCACTGTAATTGCGTCTCCACACTCCAACGATGATGTCAATACCGTAACACTTCCCCATCATTTGGCTTTGTTTCTAAAGAATTTGGCTTTGTTTCTAAAAGGAAACTAAACCAAATTAGTATGCTTGAGCAAAACAAACTTAGTACCTTAGATGCGAGACAATGTGTCTGCCACCACGTTGTCCACCCTTTGGTATGCTCGACATATAGGGGATATTGTTGGAGGTGTAGACTCCATCTGGCGAGCAGAAGATTTTTCTGCCTGAACTGTGCATGGGATTTTAGGGGATTGTGGTCAGACCTGACCAGTATTGGATGGCCATTACTGGTTAGGTAAACTTCAAAGTGTTGAACAGAACTGACCAGGGCCAACGTCTCCTTTTCTATCACAGAGTGATTTAACTGGCTATTAGTAAACTTCATAGAATAGTATGCTATAGGGTGTTCCAATCCTTTAGCATCAATCTGTGATAATGCAGCCCTGAGGCCGTAATCGGAAGCATTTACGGTGAGAGTGAATTCATCTTCGAAATTTGGGGACATAAGGATAGGAGAAGAAATCAAAACTGCCTTTAAATTTTCAAAAGCCTCTTGACAGCTTTTGCCCCACATGAACTTTACGCCCATCTTTAGAAGATTCATCAGAGGGACTGCGACGGTTGAAAAGTTGGGGACAAATTTACCGTAAAAACCAGCCACACCAAGGAAACGCAGGATTTCCTTCCTTGTTGAAGGAGTCGAGTACTGGATGGTAGTTTCCACGTTGCTGGTTTTTGGGACAATCTATTCACCTCCTACCACATGTCCTAGAAAGATAACGGACGTTTTAGCGAACTCAGATTTATTTTGGTTGACTACTAACCCAGCATGTTGCATGGCCATAAAGAATTCTTCTAGATGACGTAGGTGGTCTTCCCAACTTGAATCATGGATTAAGACAGCGTCGATGTAGACCATAGTATTACCTACGTCACACAACATCATACCCATCATCCTCTGGAAGGTGGATACGGCATTCTTCATCCCAAACTGCATCACCTGATATTCAAACAGGCCGTTTGGGGGTCACAAACGCTGAGATGGGTTTGGCTCGCTCCATGAATGGAACCTGCCATTAGCCTTTAAGTAGGTCGAATTTTGTTAAGTATTGCGCCCTGCCGATGGTATCTAGACACTCATCTACTCTTGGAAGAGGATAGGTATCTGCTAATGTGACCTTATTAACCTGTCTGTAATCAATACACAATCTGTATTCCTTACCAGGTATGAGCACTAGCAGAACCGGGGATGACCATGGACTTATGCTCGGGGCTATCAGATGGTGCTCCAGCATATATTCCACCTAGCGTTTTACCACCTCTTTTTTCCGGGGTTGAGACGATATGGGTGTTGTTTGATCGGCCATACTCCATCGTTCAGGATAACGTCATGCTGTAGGACAGATGTTAGTCCTAGAGCGTCTAGAAAAATGTTCTTATATTGCTGGATTAATCTTACCAGAGGTGGTTGGTTTCCTTCAGTTACGCGAGTCAACATTGTCTATAAATTATATAAGATCTCTGAGTTAGTTAATACCTTTTCAGCATTCTCCATCGCCTCTTGACCATCCTCTTTTTTCGCCACTATGGTTACTGGGCGAATGTCACGACCTTGATATTTCTTGATCATATTAATATGGACTAATGTTTTTTCTTCCTTCGATCTGGAGTGCTAAGAATGTAATTAGTACAGGTTACTTTCTTTAATACTGGATAAGGACCTATGAACCTGGCACTCAGACTCCCCGTTACAGTGGGTGAACATACCAACACTAAGTTCCCTACCTGAAAATCCTTCGGTGTTGTCCTTTGGTCGTATCTCTGCTTGGTAGCTGCCTCAGAGTTCACCAAGTTTCGTTTGGATATCTCCCACGCAGAAAACAACCTGCCTTTGTTAGTAGACAACCAGTCTACAGCATCTAGGTCGTTTTCATGGTCCAGCCATTGATCCCTTACCATCTTCATGAGACCTCTTACCGCGCGACCATAAATCATTACAAACGGAGACATGCCTAGGAATTCGTTTGGAAAAGATCTTGGCGATCTAACCGGTAGGGGAGGTCTTCAACCTATTCGCTCTGCATTTCGTAGGAATATTTCCTCAGCATGCCCTTCAGCGTCTGATGGAACCTCTCCAAAGCCCTTTGCGACTCGGGATGGTAGGCAAAAGATTTAATATGCTGGATCGCAAGGTCGGCAATCGGTTGACGAAATAAGAGAGAGGTAAAATTAGTCCCCTGATCCGTTTGGATGGTCTTAGGAAGGCCATATCGTGCAACGAACCAGAGAAGATGCTCCACAATTACATTCGCTGTGATTGACTTCAGGGGGATTGCTTCTGGGTACCTACTAACCCGATCCGTAATAATGTGCAAATACTGAACTCCAGCAGTAGAAGGCGGAAGCGGGCCTACTATATCAAGAATGAGGTGCTCAAAGGGCTCACCAATAGAGGGTATAGGACAGAGAGAGGCTTTGGGGACAGGCTGATTTACTTTTCCAGCTATCTGGCATCCATGGCAGGACTTACAAAATCATCGAACGTCGCTCTTCATCCACGTCCAGAAAAAACATCTAGCCGGGCGATGAAAGGTTTTTGATGTCCTGCAGGGTCCGGTAAATCGGCCGGCATGGGCCGAAAGCAACAAGTTGACCCGGAATACTGCGGGTACGACTACCTGTGTATCTTCCTCAGTAGACTAGAGATATTTCTGTGGGCACCTCCGACACAGTACTTCATTTCTCCAGAAATACTGGTCACCTTTTGCAGCGGAATCCATAGTACCGGCTAATACCTGCACTTGGGGGTCCTTCTGTTCTTCTATCAGGGTTGTTCGGGTCCAGTGTTCTGGTACGGGAGTCGAGTCTTGCAAGGTCGTGGGAGCATTATCAGTAACCTGCAGGGTAGGTAGAGGGTTAAACAAGGTATTTAATTTCAATTGTGTCTGTACCTGGGATCTAGTTTGTACGGCTACTACTGGTTTCACATCATATACCGGGTCTTCCACAACCAGGGGATGGTTATGCACGAAACCTAGAGCCAAGTCGTTGACCAGGATAACCTCTTTCTCCTCTTTTGGAAGATTATCCACAACTGCTAATGTACACTTGCCACTGAAGTACGATGACTCGAGATGTACTTTTACTAAAGGGGTAACTTACAATGTCGAGGGAAACACGCCGAATATGACCTTTTCTTTCCCATTAATAGACACTTCCTTGGGTAACGAGTTTTTAAAAATCAGAGACTGGGCGACTCCACTATCTCTGATTACCACCACAGACTTACCCGTTTGGTCACTCGATACATACCCGTGCAAAGTGTAGGGGGCAAACAAGTCTGGTTTCTCTTTCTTCATCTCTAGCGACAGGGCGGCTACTGGTGGCGTCATACAGCTCACAAGCATAACCTCCCTACGCGGGTCGTTACTCGTTCTGCCTCGACACTTAGAAGCTATGTGCCCTCTCTCCCCGCAGGTCCAACACACTAAGTCCCTCCTAGGACTAATTCTTCTAGGATTGCCTGGGGTTGATTTTATGGCACCTCGTGGGACGGTCTAATCCTCCGGCTTATGCTTCGTAGGTGGTTTTGAGTAGTTCTTCGGAACATACCTGGTAGAAGGCCGGTGTGTAAGAATATACTCCTCATCCATAGTGGCTGCCGCACTCATGGTTTCAACTTGCTGTTCTTCCAGGTATGTCTTCAGATCACAAGACAGACAATCTTTAAAGTCTTCTAATACAATGAGCTGTTCAAGTTGCTCTTTTGTCTCTACCTTCCGAGAAGCGCACCATTCGTGAAACAGCCGTTCTTTAATACTCACAAACTCCATAAAGGAGTGCTTTGATGTCTTCTTTAGGTTACTAAACTTCTGCCTGTATGCTTCAGGCACCAACTGGTAAGCCATTAGCACCACCTTGACAGCGTCGTAATCACTGGAGTCATCCATCGACAACGTGGAGTATGCGATTTGGGCCTTTCCAGTCAAAAGGGATTGGATCATATTGGCCCAATTTTCCCTGGGCCATTCAAATGATGCAGCTACCTTCTCAAATGCAGCAAAGAACTTTGAGACTTCTTTTTCATTAAACTTAGGAACCATTTTGATGTTCCTCACTGAATCAAAACTACTTATTTCCCTCCTACATTCTAACCTTAGCACTTCCAATTCGTGTCTCCTTTCTCGCTCCTCATCTTCTCTTTCTCTCCTTTCTTTCTCCTGTCTTCTTTCTTCTAGTTCTAGCTTTTTCCATTCTATTTCATGATGGATTTCTAACTCACGCATTTTCACAGTCAATAGGCTCATGTTAAGTTCACTAGTGTCACTCTCACCATCACTTCCTTTGACTTCCTTTTCAGTGGAAGCCATGACACTTTCCTTGTTACTCTGTGCCTCACTTTCTTGCTTTTCATCGGTTTTTAAGTGCTTATGGACCTTCGAGAGGATCTCCACACGTGTCTCCAGCTCACTCACTTAGATCCCTAAATAAGCACTTATGAACACTAATTTAGGCTTCCCAAGGTATTTCAATCTTGGACGGCAGTCTTTCTGGTTCAGGAATTCCTGCACGTAGTACAAGTTATCGATGGTCTTTTTTTCTGCCATATTGTATCTTTTTCAAGTTGAGCCCTAGCACGCAACACTTCACTATTTTAAACACTACACCACACAAACACAAAACGGAACGGGGAAGCTATACACGGAGATTGCACTATTTAGCCAATCCGATCAAACGCACTTGACAAGAAGTCATATCCCACTGGGGATGCCAATTATGTTACGGCCACTTAGGACCAGTAACCGGGCTCTTTGTTATATTACCTCTTTTAGAGTATCCGATACCATGTCGGTAGTAGGCTTTCAAGAACTGGCTGTATAGCGCAATAAAGATATAAGGGGGGATAAACAATACACGCTTTTCTTCATCAATATATTCACCTCCACCATTAAAATATATAAATAGACTACTCCTACACTTATGTACAATAGTGTCCCTTTCACGCAGGACACAAATGCGTTTGCAGTGTTCACCAACTCTAGTGATTACGACGTCCTAGTACCTTATCCACTCGCACAGAACAACACTGGAGAGTTCACCTTTCTACACAGGCCAGTCCACCCTACACTGTATCACAATGTGCCAACACCCCACCTTTCGCTCTCCAGCTACTCACTGGCAGAGGGCTTCAGCAACACGCTGACAAGGGTACCAAACAAACTCACACAGCGGTAGCTAACCCCTCAGCAGAAGCCTCTAGCAGTTTGCTAGCAGCACTTCACACTAGGCACATCACTCTAACACTTAATAGCCAATCACGGGGTATGCCGATCGTCACCAACACTGCGTATACTAGCAGCTAACACACTGCCTTGATCGACGGCGGTTTACTTAGTCTTCTTTCAGGACCAAGTTAAGGGTTCGTGTTCAGCCCAAGGTAAACTGCCTTCCTCACCACAATTGCCTCCACACGTCACTTCTGTGGACATAAAAACGTCATTAATGAGATGGACAGGACACTGGGGAAACCATGAGGTAACACTCATTCACTGGGAAGTCGACGTTATGCTTGTAGCACAACCTAGATAGCACTGATCGTGAAATGCCACCCACCAGAGGTCATCCACATCGACCACTCTTTCTGACTTAGGCAGGAAACCAGAGTCGTTAATCGCAACCACGCCACCACCAACAGATGGCGCTGCCAACATAACGTTCAATACCAAAGGTACTGGAGTGCCGACTCACAAATGATGCTGTAATTGCATCTCCACACTCCGATGATGATGTCGATACCGTAACATGGAGGAATTTTTTGAATCCTCCCACATATTGCAGTTGTCTCTTCCTTGCAAGAATATTCTCATTTGTGGTCTCGTTTGCAAACACTATCTTTATCATGCAGTCTCTGTCCTTGTTGTATCATCCTAACGTGAAAAACTTCTCAATGTTATGTTCAGCCCCTTCCATCTCTAGCCCCTTTAGTATTTAATTCACTGCCACTCTGTCCTTATCATTTTATTCTGTCCTATTGGAGCCTTCCTGCTCTTTAATACCCACAGCTAATCCTAATATTTTTCTTTCCAGCAGCTGACTAGGGGTTCTGGCTTCCAGTGAGGTGGCTGCTTTCAAGGCTACCTACTTTGATGTGGACATTGTTTCCGAGTTCTTTTTCAGCATTTTTGCAAATGTTGCTTGTACAAGGGTGTGTACAATGTACAATTTCCATGATCTCTTTGGATGATTGTCTGAGTCTGTCTCAGTATTGTTCTCTGTGAGGGTTTTAATCTCCTTTCTTGCTGCTGTCAGCTCGCTTTGCAGGTTGCTTATTTTATTTTTCATTTCCTGCATCTCCCTCCTGATATCCTCCAAAACTTGGGCGAACATTTCCTTCATTTTGTCACTTCGACGCTTGCCTGTGCCCTTGGTGCTTATTGCTGCCATTTTTGTTTCTTTTCCTAATATGTTGTGATAGTGTTTGCCAGGCAGAGTGCAGAGAGGGAGAGAGAGAGAGAAAGAAAGAGAGAGAGAGACTGTGAGAGTAAGATATTGTATTGTGTGAGTGTGAGTGAGACATTGTATTGTGTGTGTGTGTACTCACCTATTTGTACTCACCTATTTGTGCTTGCAGGATCGAGCATTGACTCTTGGATCCCGCCTTTCCAGCTATCGGTTGTTTACAGCAATGACTCCTGTCCCATTTCCCTATCATACCTAGTCTTAAAAGTATGAATAATATTTGCTTCCACAACCTGTTCCCCAAGTGCATTCCATTTTTCCACTACTCTCACGCTAAAAGAAAACTTCCTAACATCTCTGTGACTCATCTGAGTTTCCAGTTTCCACCCATGTCCCCTCGTTCTGTTATTATTACGTATGAACATTTCATCTATTTCCACTTTGTCAATTCCCCTGAGTATTTTATATGTCCCTATCATATCTCCTCTCTCCCTTCTTTTCTCTAGTGTCGTAAGGTTCAGTTCCTTCAGACGCTCTTCATATCCCTTCCCTCGTAACTCTCGGACAAGCCTCGTCGCAAACCTCTGAACCTTCTCCAGTTTCCTTATGTGTTTCTTCAGGTGGGGGCTCCATGATGGCGCGGCATACTCTAAGACGGGTCTCACGTAGGCAGTGTAAAGCGCCCTAAAAGTCTCCTCATTTAGGTTTCTGAATGAAGTTCTAATTTTCGCCAGTGTAGAGTACGCTGCTGTCGTTATCCTATTTATATGTGCCTCAGGAGTTAGATTAGGTGTCACATCCACTCCCAGATCTCTTTCTCGAATCGTTACAGGTAGGCTGTTCCCCTTCATTGTGTACTGTCGCTTTGGTCTCCTATCACCTGATCCCATTTCCATAACTTTACATTTACTGGTGTTAAACTCCAGTAGCCATTTCCCTGACCATCTCTGCAACCTGTTTAAGTCCTCTTGGAGGATCCTACAATCCTCGTCTGTCACAACTCTTCTCATTAATTTTGCATCATCCGCAAACATTGACATGTATGATTCCACTCCTGTAAACATGTCATTTACGTAAATTAGAAAGAGGATTGGTCCCAGCACCGATCCTTGAGGTACTCCACTTGTTACTGTTCTCCAGTCCGACTTCTCGCCCCTTACCATTACCCTCTGGCTCCTTCCTGTTAGGTAGTTCTTCACCCATTCTAGGGCCTTTCCTCTTACTCCTGCCTGCCTCTCAAGTTTGTATAGCAGTCTCATGTGCGGTACTGTATCAAAGGCCTTTTGGCAGTCAAGAAATATGCAGTCTGCCCAGCCTTCTCTGTCCTGCCTTATCCTTGTTACTTTATCATAGAATTCTAAAAGGTTTGTTAGGCATGATTTCCCTGTCCAGAAACCATGTTGGTGCTTGTTTACAAACCCAATGCTCTCCAGGTGCTCAACAAGTCTTAGCCTAATTATTCTTTCAAGTATTTTGCAGGGGATGCTTGTCAATGATACGGGTCTGTAGTTAAGTGCCTCCTCCCTGTCACCTTTCTTGAAAATCGGTACAACATTTGCCTCCTTCCAGCAACTGGGCAATTCTCCCGACATAAGTGACTCATTAAAGATCATTGCCAGAGGCACACTGAGAGCCTGCGCTGCCTCTTTAAGTATCCACGGTGATACTTTGTCTGGTCCAACAGCTTTATTTGCATCCAGTGTTGTCAACTGTTTCATTACCTCCTCTGCTGTCACCTCTATGTCTGATAGTCTTTCATCTAGGGTAATCGCTTCTAACAATGGGAGCTGCTCAGGCTCGGTTGTGAACACTCCATGGAAATTTGCATTCAGTACCTCGCAGATTTCCTTGTCGCTTTCTGTATATGCCCCTTCTGTTTTCCTCAGTCTTGTCACTTGGTCATTTACCGACATCTTCCTTCTTATATGGCTATGTAGTAATTTAGGTTGCTTTTTCGCTTTGACTGCAATATCATTCTCATAATTTCTTTCCGACATTCGTCTTATGTTAATGTAATCATTCCTAGCTCTGTTACATCTAATCCTGTTGTCCTCTGTCCTTTGTCTTCTGTACTTCCTCCACTCCCTCCTGCTTCTCACCTTTGCTTCCTGACATTGTCTATTAAACCATGGGTTATTATATTCCCTCCTGCTTTTTTCCTTTATTGTTGGAATAAATCTCTCTTCAGCCTCCTTGCATTTCAATATGACTTGGTTCATCATACCTTGCACTGTTTTTCCTCTAAGTTCTTCCTCCCACTGCACTTCTCCCAGGTAGTCCCTTATCCTTCTGTAGTCCCCTTTTCTGTAATCAATTCTCCTTTCCCGTACCTCTTGACCGTTGGTCACAATTTAAGCTCCATCATGTAGTCAAAGACTAGGACACAATGGTCACTGGCTCCTAGTGGTATTTCATGTTCCAACTGCTCGATGTCTTCTACATTCTGGGTGAAGATGAGATCTAATAGGCTGGGCGTATCCCCTCCTCTTTCCCTAGTATCTTCCTTCACATGCTGTGTTAGGAAATTCCTGTCAATAACGTCTACCAGCTTCGCTCCCCAGGTCTCCTCCCCGCCATGGGGATTCCTCGTTTCCCAATCTATCTCTCCGTGGTTTAGGTCCCCCATGACCAGTAGCTTCGCCTTCATTCTATGCGCTATTGTTGCTGCCCTCTGCAGTTCATCTATACATGCCTTGTTGCTGTCCTCGTACTCCTGCCTGGGCCTTCTACTGTTTGGTGGGGGATTGTAGAGTATCAAGATTACAATCTTCTTCCCATCCACTGTCAGAGTTCCATGTATGGAGCTCGTGCTTTCATTGGTACCCGGATTTTCCAGCTCATCAAACTTCCATTTCCGCTTTATTAGGAGTGCCACTCCTCCTCCCTGTCTCTGTGTCCTTTCTTTTCTTATCACCTGGTACCCCTCCGGAAAGATTGCATCCGAGATCATGTCATTTATTTTAGTTTCCACTATTGCCACTATGTCTGGGTCTGCCTCACTAACTCTTTCTTTTATCTCTTCTGCTTTATTGGCTACCCCATCAGCATTGGTGTACCACACCTTGAGACTCTTCTTGGAAACTCGGGTGTCTGAGTTCCCCCTTTCACTGGGGGTCTGGGGGGGACTGGGGGTGTCTGGGGGGCGAGTGGGGGCTGTGGGGGTGAATGGGGGGCGAGTGGGGGCTGTGGGGGGGTGCTAGGGGGGTGCCTGGGAGTGCCTGGTAGGCGAATGGGGTCTGGGCATCTAGGGGGGTAGGAAGGGCATAATGGGTCTGAAAGTTAGGGGTCTGAATAGCATGTGGGGATTGAGAAATAGAGTGAGACTGAGAGTCAGATAGAGGTTGAGAAGTTGGGGGGGAGAGGGATATTGAGGACAGAGGGCTGAGAGGAGAATGGAGCATGGGTGCTGGGAGTGGAAGAGAGGGCGTATTAGTTAGGGGGAATCGGGGGTAGGTGGGGGTTTGGGGTAGAAGAGGGGAAGAGGGAGATGGGGGAAGGTGTTAGGGGGTCACAAGGTGAGGGGGTTAAATGTGGGCTGAAGGTGCATAGGAGGGGTGAGGGTTGGGTGGGGTTTGGGGGTGAGTGTAAGAGGGGTGCAGTGGAAGAGAAGGGGCAGGGGTGTGGGAAGGGGTAGTAGGGGAGGGGGGATGGGAAGGTGGGTTTGGGGAGGGCATGGCTTGACCCACTGGGGTCGTTGACAGGTGTGATGTTGGAGGGGCAGGGGAATCGTTGGGGAGGTGCAAATGTGGAATGGACAGGGGGGTTTTGGGGTGATGAAGCAGGGGGGTTTGGGGGGCTGAGGCAGGGGGGAGGTATAGGAGGGCTGAGTTGGGGATGATGCGACCTGGGGGGTGACCTGGGTTGTGACCTGGGGGGTGACCTGTGATGTGACCTGGGAGGTGAAACTACCTGAGAGGCTAGTTCGGTGTCGTGCTTGCCACCTATGCTTGTAGGCTATTTGCTCATCTTTCGTCATAAACCTCTCTATAAACACATTGTAATGGGTTTCACTTCCTCTGAGTAAATGCTTGTTCCTCATTATGTACTCCACAGCCTCCTCATTGGAGAATTGTACCAGAACAGGCCTATTTTTGGTACAATTGTAAGGTCCAACCCGGCGGCTGATATCCACCTCGTATTCTGCCATCCCTGCTCCAATACATCTCAATATCTCATGCAATTCATATTTTTCCGTCTCTATCCTGTCTTGTCTTGTTGATGCCCCAGATTCGAATAATCCATGTAGTATAATAGACCGTCTCCTCAGTAATTCTTTGTCATGCTGGTAGCCTGTCCCCTGGGGTTTCTCCATCCCAACCGCAGTCACTAACCCATCCCCCACTAATCCTCTGTCCTTAGCCATGCTGTTAATCCTTCCTAATTCGTTTGTGATCCGAGCACATTCCCTCTCCCAGTCCTCTCTTCCCTTCCTAATCTCTTCCTGAATATAGAGCATAATTTCTTGTTTCTGCCTCTCTACCTCAACCTGTATTTGCTGAAATAACTCGCTTTTAATCCCTTGGATTAGATCCACCATCCAATCGCTCCTTCTCTCTACAAATTTCCCTATTAATTTGTCTATAAATCTGTCCTCCTCCTCATCCCTGCTGGTGATTGACCTTGAACCCCTTCCTGATCGTGTCATTGCAGTAACAACCCAGCCAAAAAAGGCGCTCCTCAATACCTTGCTCAATCTGCAGCACAAACAGGCGAGAAAGTACACCACGCGGCTGGTCCAGATGTGAGGTCTCTGCGTCCCGCGTCCCAGCTGGTGAGGTCACTAGTGGTGAGGTCACTTTAGCTCCACAATGTCGGCTCCACAATTTCACAATACCACAAATGTAGTCAACACTTATTTTCAGTGGTGCTGTTTCTACTGCTGTTTCTACTGTATATGGATATAAGTGTTTATATTTGCATATCAAGCTGATATGTTGAAGCATGTACTGAACAAGATTGGTGGAAACAGATACAAGGTTAAGATTGCCAATTTACTGTAGTCTAGTCTAATTCAATCATTTTTAGTAATCTTTGAGAACATTTTGAGAATCTTTGAGAACTCAGCTCAAAGAACTGTTGAGAACAATCTCAACATTCTTTGAGCTTATACATAGCACAAACATTATGCTATGTATAAGGTAAAATAAAGTAACTTTGACTTTGACTAAATATGTAAACATATCTTGAATTTTCTCTACAATAATAATGAAAGAAAGCCTAGATTAGTTTTTGGTTGAAGTTGCCGGTGCCAGTGGACCACTTTGTGCTTTAGGCCTGGTGGAGCTTGGTCCACCAGGCTGTTGTGTGGAGTGGCCCGCAGTCCCACATACAGTCTGCATATAATATACAGTCTGTTGATCAATTGAACTACAGTAGTTAGTTTTTATCACCCGAATGCACCAATATGTCTTCATTCTTCCCAGATGAAGGAACTAGGTAATGTTCATCATCTGAATGCACCATCTGAAGCTTTACCACACTCATGATACACGAGAGGTTTATCAGCTGTATGCACCATCCTGTGAGTTTGTATAAGTCGCAAACAACTGAATCCCTTGCCACACTCGGGACATTCATGAGGTTTATCATCCGTATGCACAATCATGTGACTTATTGTACTGGAACGTTTTCTGAATCTTTGGCCCGCATTCAGTATACTTGAAATGTTTAGCACCCGTTTGTAGCGTCCTATGCACATTTATTTATTTATTTACTTATATATATATATATATATATATATATATATATATATATATATATATATATATTATATATATATATATATATATGTCGTACCTAGTAGCCAGAACGCACTTCTCAGCCTACTATTCACGGCCCGATTTGCCTAATAGGCCAAGTTTTCATGAATTAATTGTTTTTTGACTACCTAACCTACCTAACCTAACCTAACCTAACTTTTTCAGCTACCTAACCTAACCTAACCTGTAAAGATAGGTTAGGTTAGGTTAGGTAGGGTTGGTTAGGTTCGGTCATATATCTACGTTAATTTTAACTCCAATAAAAAAAAATTGACCTCATACATAATGCAATGGGTAGCTTTATCATTTCATAAGAAAAAAATTAGAGAAAATATATTAATTCAAGAAAACTTGGCTTATTAGGCAAATCTGGCCCTGCATAGTAGGCCAAAAAGTGAGTTCTGGCTACTAGGTACGACATATATATATATATATATATATATATATATATATATATATATATATATATATATATATATATATATATATATATATATGTCGTACCTAGTAGCCAGAACGCACTTCTCAGCCTACTATGCAAGGCCCGATTTGCCTAATAAGCCAAGTTTTCATGAATTAATTGTTTTTCGACTACCTAACCTACCTAACCTAACCTAACCTAACTTTTTTGGCTACCTAACCAAACCTAACCTATAAAGATAGGTTAGGTTAGGTTAGGTAGGGTTGGTTAGGTTCGGTCATGTAACTCCGTTAATTTTAACTCCAATAAAAAAAATTGACCTCATACATAATGAAATGGGTTGCTTTATCATTTCATAAGAAAAGAATTAGAGAAAATATATTAATTCATGAAAACTTGGCTTATTAGGCAAATCGGGCCTTGCATAGTAGGCTGAGAAGTGCATTCTGGCTACTAGGTACGACATATATATATATATATATATATATATACATACATATATATATATATATATATATATATATATATATATATATATATATATATATATATATATATATATATATATACAAGATGGTACATTAGGGTTATGAGAGTACATAGCATTAATATGTTTAAGTTCTTGTAAAAGAATTACCACCCATAGGGCTTTGGGCAGGTCCTTAACCCTTAAGTTGTGCAAAACATCATGTGATGGGTTGAGTGACTTGCTATAAATTGTGTATCCCATCATATGATGTATTGGAGTACTATGCAAGATTTAAACGGCCTGCGGATACACGGGGTTCACCTCACCTTCATCAGGGCTCTTGTAAACAGATGCCATTTTTTTTTTTAAATCGTGGGCCAAATTCCCGGGTGTGAGGGGCCTCAGTATTGAGTGAGCCTCCAAGCCTGTCGCATGCAGCATGAGCTCGCAGCACTGCTGTTCAGCTTGTGACCACAGCATCGCCTAAAAATGCCGTAATATACATGTTCATGTTATTATTTAGCTTTGATATTATTACAGAAGATCCCTGACTGTAATATAGTGGCAATATATGCCACTTACGATTTTTTTATTATTTTTCCCGTGAACAGAGAACACAAATTAGCAGATTAAGAAGAAAAAATTATTTTTTATTTTTTTTTGGGGTATGCACCTGTGGGTGGCAAATGCTAATTAGCGCTGAGCAACACAAGGGCTAATCAACAGATAAATTTAAGTTGGCCCGGTTGGTCCGTGAGCCCAGTTGGTCCGGCATTTCATTTAGAAAACAATCTAGTTTTCTCTTGAAGATGTCCATGGTTGTTCCGGCAATATTTCTTATACAGTACTCACTGGAGGATGTTGAACAACTCTGGAAATCTGATCTTTATAGTATAAAATCTGCAATTTTGATCATTAAAGTGATGATTGTCATAGATACTTGATAAGAGGTTTAGTTTGGATCTAAACTAGGTTGCCTGTATAATGTTTGATTTCTTTATTTTGACTACACCTTAGTATTTGGAAATTATCACTGTTAAACATACATCATGTTATTTTCTTCTGCCCAGTTAAAAACTTTATTAACATTAACATCTGCTTGCAACTTTTCAATTTCTTCAGCAGAGGTAATTTTCATGGTTTGTCATAGAGGTCAAGTAATTGTGAGAGTCATGATCTTCCTGTTCTAAAATCTATCATGTACTATCAGCTATTGGGTTTGCCAAAATTATCAGGGTAGGTTAGGTTTGGTCATATTTCTACATTAGTTTTAACTCAAATTCTTCCTTTGCAAAGTCACTTTATTATTAATCCATTTTTCTGGAAGAGCTTTCTTTGGGGACACACTGTGCTGCTCTCCTGGAACTTTTAAAACTTTTTGACCTATGTATTAAAACTTTTTGACCTATGTATTTAAAAGCAATTCTAAAGTTAGAAAGTGTAGCATAGGCCCCTCGCACAATGTTCTTAATATGATCCTCAGGTTATAGTTTTCTATATCTAAAACCACCCCTAGATCTCTTTCTTGATCAGAATTCTTTATAGATCTCTGTGGCTCGATCATAGAATCTGAGTAAATTCGTTACACTGGACCTTCCAGATCGAATACCATGCTGACAGTCTGATATATCATTCAGTACGTATGCATCTGAAATTGAGCAATACCGGATTTATTACTTGGTTTTATAAATTTTATACTTATAATCTTACATTATTTCAGAGACCATGAGTAATCTGGGCTTCGAACTCAACAGAAAAGCCTTCCGTAGACCTGCTTCTTTGCTACGTAATAGACAAAATTTAGTAAGTACTGATTTATTATGAGTTTGTTTATTTATTTATTTTTTCTTTATATACAAGAAGGTACATTGGGGGAGAGTACAGTGACTTGAAGTTATACATTCTTGTAAAGCAACTAGCACTCATAGCGTTTCGGGCAGATCTAAGTATAAACCAAGGAACTTACCATTTTTTTTATTTCTGATGTTAACATTGTCTAACTGTAGATGAATTGCATTTGTTGATTTGCTCCCAAGTAAGATGTTGTAGGTCCTTTCTATGTTTAGTGTAAGTTTGTTGGTTGACATTCATAAGTGGATTTTTTTTTTATTTATTGCTTACATCATTATTTAATATGAGTGGGTTGGAGTCTGAGTAGATGAGGTTAGTATCATCATTATCTCATATCTCAGTGATTTTGTCGCAATGGTCAAGTAGCTGTACTGTACAAGTAGAGGACATGAGAGATAGCTGTGAGAGATATTTCAATATCTTCCTGCCCTAAATCTATGTTGGCCTGGATTGTGAAGGTCATTGGTCTCCATAAAACTAGTAACCTGACTCCTGATCACTATCAAATAATTGTATTATGTGGGATGTTAGTGCAACTGGTCTATAATTCTTTGCCAATGCTTTGCTACCTCCCTTGTGTAGAGGAGTTATGTCTGCTGTTTTAAGAGCCTCTGGTATCTCCCCCGTGTCCAAGCTCTTCCTCCACACTATACTGAGTGCCTGTGCGCACTGGCACTTTGCATTTCTATATAAATATTGAATTCCGTGAGTCTGGACCCGGGGCTGAATGCATGGGCATATTGTCAATTTCTCTTTTCAAAATCTGTCACACTCGTGTTGATATCAGTTATATTTACAGGGGTTTGGATATCACCCATAAATAAGTTGTCCGGATCCTCCACTTTCATGCTTTGTATCGGAGTGCTAAACATGTCCTCATACTGCTTTTTTAGGATTTCACTAATTTCTTTGTCATCCTCAGTATATGAACCTTCACTAGTACGAATAGGTCCAATACAATCCAGTGGTTTTTGCTTTTCCATGTGTAGGATTTTTATTACCTAGAACATTTTCCCATTGAATGTTTGTAAGTTCCCTGTTTATTTTTCCCAGTCTATCCTTTTATTAATAAAATTGAATTTATCGAATAGCCCTTCTCGCTTGTTGTTTCTCTTGGGCCTACTACCGTTATTGATGTTAGTTTGCACTTCAATGAGCTTGTGGTCTAAGTACGTAGTGTCTGAGACAGTAATGTCTCTGATTAGCTCATCAATGTTCATGAATATGAGGTTCAGCGTGTTCTCGTTCCTAGTCCGTTCTGTTATCTGCTGACTGAGCGAGAATTTGTCACAGAATCTCAGTAGTTCAAGCACGCAGTATGCAAGTACGTCGAGAAGTCTTCCCAAATACCTAGTGATATATCTAGACGACGAGGGAATTGACAGTGTTGTGAGCTTCAAGTGCTCTGAAGTCGGGTGCTGTGCGTGTGGAGCTTAAGCAGTATCGTCTGGGACGGCTGATAACTTCACAGTGACTTCGTAGTGGTGAGAGGCAGTTACTCTGGGAGTACAGTGACAAGAACTTATTGGGAAACGTGCGACGACCGCCGAGACGTAGGCTGGCTGCCGTAGTTGGGAGGAAAGTTGACGGCCAGGAGACCGACTTCAACCCTGCGACGTACTGTAGAGGAAGGAGCATGGACCTGCAGTGTACAGAAGCGGCGAGACACGACATCCTAAGGCGTGGGCTTGTGTTTCTGGATGGTGAACGAGGTGAGAGCCTGGACCAGGAGCTACAACCCAACTGTCATCCTAGGATAGGTGAAGTAGGTGTTTACAGTTACCCTCCCATTTCCCCTTTAGTTAGCTATATATTTTCTTGTCAGGATATTTTATATGTCGTGAGCAAGTCTCACCTGAGTTTAAGTCACAGAGAGCACAGTATGTGGTGAGCCTACCCAGAGCACTCACAGTATCAGTTTACATATATATATATGTGTGGGTGTGTGCAAGCACCAAGGATTCGTCAAAGAATTTGCTGTGACTATTATTAATTAATTTCCAGTGAGTATTATTATTATATATATTGGTTGTAAACCAGATATTTGTGGATTGATCTCTATAATCTATTGATATAAATGCCTGTGGATTGATCTCTATAATCTATTGATATAAGTGCCCGTGTGTTGATCTCTATAATCTATCGATATAAATGCCTGTGTGTTGATCTCTATGATCTATTGATATAAATGCCTGTGTATTGATCTTCATGATTTGTATACATATATGCCTGAAATTTGATTACTGATTTATATATGACATGACTGTGTACTGAATAATATCATATACGTGAAGTGATTGCCAGTGATATCTCTGTGAGAGAAAGTATAGATATAAAGAAAAGTTCAGTGATCAAGCGAGTGCATTCACAGTAAATATTATTAAGAATAGAGTAATCTTTTGGTACGGTGGAAAGTCACTGTGAGAGTATTGTGAATAAGATGTTGATCGTGAGGCCAGTGAAATCATAAGTAAGCCATGTGAATGTTGAATAGTGTTTTGGAAAAAGTTAAATAAACGGGGATCGTGACAGAATTAGAAAACAAGTACTAGTCTGTTCCCACGATCGCGAGGGTCCCGGTCAGCTGACATCTGACAGGTGGCGCTGCCGGTGTTGCCATATCGGTGCGCTCCAGAATATTATGCTATGAATGGAGCAATTGTCATATATTATTCCTGATACATTGATGCATATATATTTCTCGTTGTCTTTTAAGTAAAATACCAAAACTCTTTGGTGTTTGATATCATCCCCTCCATTTATCTTGTGACCGTGTAATGAAGTAAAGCAGAGTGACCTGCCTGATACCATATTACTGGAATTTGCTCTTGCCACAATTACACCTGACCACTGCAGTGTTACTGGACACCTGAAAACCAGTTGGCGACCTTAAAGGCTGTGTAAGAGTTCGGTGTCGGGGCGGGCCACAGATTGAGGGAACGATCTGTGCCCCCACTCATCTTGCAATTTAAAGGCCGGTTGTGAGACCGACTGGGGTACTCTCCGAGGCGAGCAGTGGAGCCTAGAGGATCGAGGGAAGACCCGCCGAACGACGGTGAGTAAGGGTTATTGTCGGAGCAACCACCTGGAAAGGAGATCCAGTCTACCTTTGCTTTAACCCTTCTCTAACGAGAACCGTGAAACCCCGACATTGGCGACCTTGCCAGGATAAAGAGCAAGATCAAGGTGGTTATTTTGGTATTAAATATCAGGCCCAAGTTTTCACTCATTGTCACAAGATGGAGGGTGATAAAGTAGCCAGGTTTATAGACACGAGAGACGAGCAAGTACTGGAGGAGTGCACCAAGGCACAGCTGCAGACGATCGCCGACCACTTTGGGATCAAGTTGAGAGCTTCCAAAGTGGGAGAAAGAAGACTTGAGATCATGGCACAGCTCAAGGCACGTGATGAAGCCTTAGGAGAGGAGCGGCCACAGACACCTGCCAGTAGAGGAGAGAACCTGAGTACCGGTGGCAGCAGCCGGGGATCCAGTGGCAGCAGGCGCAGTGTCAAGCTGGAAATAATGAAGCTGCAGATAGAAGCACAACTGCGTAAGGAAGAGCGCGAACAAGAAGCACAGCAGAAGCGCGAGGAAGCAGAAAGAGAAGCACAGCAGCGCCGAGAAGAAAGAGATGCACAGCTGCAACGAGAAGAAAGAGAAGCACAGCTGCGCAGGGAAGAACGAGAGGCAGAAGCACAGCAGCGTAGAGAAGAACGAGAGGCACAGCTGAAGGAGCGCGAAATAGACGCTAGGACGAAGCTGCAGGAGGTTGAAGCGAACAAGGAGATTGAGCTGAAGCGAGCTGAGCTAGGACTAGTTCCAACTGCCCCACCACAACAGCAGGAAGACCGCCGAGTGAGAGAGAGGGATTTGCCCGTCTTCGTGCCTAATGAGGCTGAGGGCTTCTTCGAGCATTTCGAAAGGGTCGCTACATTGAAGAAGTGGCCGAGGGCAGAGTGGGCGGAGCTAGTTCCGGGAAGGCTCACTGGTGAAGCTCGTGAAGCTTACAATATGCTCGATCTCCAAGAATGTACCAACTACGATGCAGTAAAACGGGCCATGCTCCATTCGTTCAAGCTGACGCCGGAGTGCTATAGGAAAAGGTTCAGAGAATGTACCCGATCGCCAGGAAAATCGTATGCGGAGACGGCGAGGGACATGGAAAGGAAATTCTTGAAATGGCTGGAGTCAGAAGGAGCAAGATCGGCTGAAGACATCAAGAGGGCTGATGGTCATGGAAAAGTTCATGTCCGTGCTCTCTCCCGAGATTAGGGTGAGAGTAAAGGAGGCGGACATCAAGGACCCGAGAGCCGCAGCCGATCGAGCAGACATGCTAGAGGAAGCTTTACGTCCATGTCGAGAGGGACAGCACCGACCGCCCGCATTCTCCAGTTATGGGAGAATAATAGAAGGTCGGACGGTTGGAGGACAGGACCGAGTTCTCCCAAGTCCTACCCCTCAATGGAGACAGCAGAGGACAGAAGAGTGCTGTGGAACCGCCGAAGAAGTCACCGAGGGAGAGCTCAAGAGATCTTGTTATCGTCACGGCCGGAGAAGCTGAGCATGAGTCTTTGGAAGGCGCAAGAGAAGTCCGCGGAAGGAGAAGGATCCGCTGTTTCAACTGCGGGTTAATAGGACACATGGCGCGCGAATGCAGACGTCCTAAGCAGCGGGGTTACGTTGCTTTTGTACGGGTAGAGGACCAGTTAGCCGAAGGAGTGCGGGATGGACCCGTACGTAGGAAGAAGGAGGCTAACCCATTCGTGCGTGAGGGAACTGTAAGGGTGGGGGACGCAGACCCCATCCCGGTAATGATGCTGAGAGATACTGGGGCGGAATTTACCCTGGTGAGCAGAACCCTTTTCCCTGAGTGTCACGAGAATACCTGTGTAGGTGAGGCAAGTGTGACCACTGTGGGAGGCCCAGTGCAGATGCCCCTACACCAGGTAACCCTGAGTTCGGTTTATGGATGCCAAACCCTAGTAGTGGGGGTCTGTGCGACGATGCCCACGAGGGAGGCACAGGTCATTTTGGGAAATGACGCATGTGGAGGACGTGTCCTACCGAACCTCGTGAAGGACGAGGAGTGCTTGGAGCACTTAGAGAAGAAAGGCGAAGTGTTCGACGCCTGTGGGGACGAGAAAGGAATCGCCATGGAGGCGTTCCCTGTCTGTGCTATGATTCCGAGGCAGTGCGAAGGACGAGGAGGACGTGGATCTGATAAGGCCGACGAGGAGACGTCCGCCGGCCTGGGAATTGATCACCTCGTCATGGAACCCGGAGAGCGAGTGGAGGGCGAAGGCAGCCCAGAAGGTGAGGTACAGGTGACCCTCACCGGTTCTCCGGGGTGGACCGCACTCGTCTCGAGGAGGTGCAGCAGGCAGAATCCCCCAAGTTGATTTGTAAGGTCAAAGGAGGACGTATTGGTCCCGAGAAAGCTACTCACTTTAACAGGCAAGAAGGCATATTAGTAAGACAGTGTAAACCTGTAAGGATGGAGGTCGGAAAAGCCTCTCCAGGTACGAGAGACCAAGTAGCGTTGCCAGCCAAGTGCAGAGCGGCAGTGTTGAGTCCGTTGCACGCTGTTGACTCTGCGGGTCACCTAGGGATGACCACGATGCGACGTTCAACGTCGAGAGAAGTGGCTGGGCAACTACAACATCTTTTCTCTTGGGTGAGGAGGCCCAGGGAAAATCAGGCTGACAGTGGAAATATATTCCGGTCTGAGTGTGTCAGACGAACAGTGATAAATTGGGGAGTGATGCAGATTCGGTCGTCGCCCTACCGATCGCAGTCGAAGGGGGCGGTCGGAAGATTCCACTCCACCTCAGAGAACTCTGAGAATGTTCTGCGTAGAGCAGGAAGACGAGTGGGAAGAGACAGCGGGCCCTGTTTTGTTGGCCATTTGCAAAGCAGTGGCAGAACCGTTAAACTTCTCACAGTTCCAGCTGGTGAACGGACGTGAGGTGTGGAGCCCTCGGTCCGCAATAGGTAAGCAGTGGACGCCCAGGATGACCTTGAAGACGGTCTGCAGACACATGAGGAGTGTCACACATTGGCGGCTGCAATACTGGCTGGAAGCCAAGATTTTTAGTGGAAAGGACAACGTAGTCGCAGATGCGTTGTCCCGCATGCACTAACCAGACATGACTCTTATTTTAAGGGGAGGGGTATGTGACGGTGTTCCCCCCCTTCTAATTCTCCCACGCCTGCTGTAAGAGTCATGTCCACTATTCCCGAGCGTTCTCTACATTGCAGGCATCAATTGAACATATGTGGGAGAGAACAGTATTCTCGATGAGCCGAGAAATTTGCGAAATAAGAACATTTTGGCCTGTGGGATAGGCCCTTTAGGGAGCCAATATGGCGCTGGCGAGTCTGTTCTCCCGCCAAAACTGTGTGACGTCAGTGGCGCCAGATTGGTCACCGTCAGCGACGTGGCACTGGGAGCCAATGAAAACCAACTTTGGGAAAAGTGACGTCACATAGGCATGGGGGGTCCGGCCGTGTTGGCGCCGTGGCGATATCAGTCTTTCACGACACGTCCGAGAGGTAGGACGCGCGATCGGTCATCCTGTCAGAGTGACGGATTTACCGAACTCCGGTGGATGTAAGCGTCTCCAGTTGTTGGCACGCACTCTGTGAGGTCTTCCTGCAACCCAGATGTGGCTCAGATAAGGAATTGACAGAATATTGAGCAACAAGTGCTCAGGGACAGGTGCGTTGCAAGAAGTGGGCCGGGCATCGACGTGTGTCGTCATTGGCAGTTCACCAGTATAAGAGACAGCTTAGTGGCCGGGCCACCCACCGTGAGTGAACCGGGTTGACAGCCTTGTCAACCAGGTTGAACGTGTGATCGACGATCCTGTCAAGTTTGACAGTAACCCCACCTTCGTGGAACCCTACGAGTCAACAGTTGGATGCAAGCACGTCGAGAAGTCTTCCCAAATACCTAGCGATATATCTAGACGACGAGGGAATTGACAGTGTTGTGAGCTTCAAGTGCTCTGAAGTCGGGTGCTGTGCGTGTGGAGCTTAAGCAGTATCGTCTGGGACGGCTGATAACTTCACAGTGACTTCGTAGTGGTGAGAGGCAGTTCCTCTGGGAGTACAGTGACAAGGACTAATTGGGAAACGTGCGACGACCGCCGAGACGTAGGCTGGCTGCCGTAGTTGGGAGGAAAGTTGACGGCCAGGAGACCGACTTCAACCCTGCGACGTACTGTAGAGGAAGGAGCACGGACCTGCTGTGTACAGAAGCGGCGAGACGCGACATCCTAAGGCGTGGGCTTGTGTTTCTGGATGGTGAACGAGGCGAGAGCCTGGACCAGGAGCTACAACCCAACTGTCATCCTAGGATAGGTGAAGTAGGTGTTTACAGTTACCCTCCCATTTCCCCTTTAGTTAGCTATATATTTTCTTGTCAGGATATTTTATATGTCGTGAGCAAGTCTCACTTGAGTCTAAGTCACAGAGAGCACAGTATGTGGTGAGCCTACCCAGAGCGCTCACAGTATCAGTTTACATATATATCTATGTGTGGGTGTGTGCAAGCACCAAGATTCATCAAAGAATTTACTGTGACTATTATTATTTTCCTGTGATTATTATTATATATATTGGTAGTAAACCAGATATTGGTGTGATTGATCTCTATAATCTATTGATATAAATGCCTGTGTGTTGATCTCTATAATCTATTGATATAAATGCCTGTGGATTGATCTCTATAATCTATTGATATAAGTGCCTGTGTGTTGATCTCTATAATCTATCGATATAAATGCCTGTGTGTTGATCTCTATGATCTATTGATATAAATGCCTGTGTATTGATCTTCATGATTTATATATATATATGCCTGAAATTTGATTACTGATTTATATATGACATGACTGTGTACTGAATAATATCATATACGTGAAGTGATTGCCAGTGATATCTCTGTGAGAGAAAGTATAGATATAAAGAAAAGTTCAGTGATCAAGCGAGTGCATTCACAGTAAATATTATTAAGAATAGAGTAATCTTTTGGTACGGTGAAAGTCACTGTGAGAGTATTGTGAATAAGATGTTGATCGTGAGGCCAGTGAAATCATAAGTAAGCCATGTGAATGTTGAATAGTGTTTTGGAAAAAGTTAAATAAACGGGGATCGTGACAGAATTAGAAAACAAGTACTAGTCTGTTCCCACGATCGCGAGGGTCCCGGTCAGCTGACATCTGACAGGTGGCGCTGCCGGTGTTACCATATCGGTGCGCTCCAGAATATTATGCTATGAATGGAGCAATTGTCATATATTAATCCTGATACATTGATGCATATATATTTCTCGTTGTCTTTTAAGTAAAATACCAAAACTCTTTGGTGTTTGATATCATCCCCTCCATTTATCTTGTGACCGTGTAATGAAGTAAAGCAGAGTGACCTGCCTGATACCATATTACTGGAATTTGCTCTTGCCACAATTACACCTGACCACTGCAGTGTTACTGGACACCTAAAAACCAGTTGGCGACCTTGAAGGCTGTGTAAGAGTTCGGTGTCGGGGCGGGCCACAGATTGAGGGAACGATCTGTGCCCCCACTCATCTTGCAATTTAAAGGCCGGTTGTGAGACCGACTGGGGTACTCTCCGAGGCGAGCAGTGGAGCCTAGAGGATCGAGGGAAGACCCGCCGAACGACGGTGAGTAAGGGTTATTGTCGGAGCAACCACCTGGAAAGGAGATCCAGTCTACCTTTGCTTTAACCCTTCACTAACGAACACCGTGAAACCCCGACAATATATATATATATATATATATATATATATATATATATATATATATATATATATATATATATATATATATATATATATGTCGTACCTAGTAGCCAGAACGCACTTCTGTGCCTACTATGCATGGCCCGATTTGCCTAATAAGCCAAGTTTTCATGAATTAATTGTTTTTCGACTACCTAACCTACCTAACCTAACCTAACCTAACTTTTTGGCTACCTAACCTAACCTAACTTATAAAGATAGGTTAGGTTAGGTTAGGTAGGGTTGGTTAGGTTCGGTCATATATCTACGTTAATTTTAACTCCAATAAAATAAATTGACCTCATACATAATGAAATGAGTAGCTTTATCATTTCATAAGAAAAAAATTAGAGAAAATATATTAATTCATGAAAACTTGGCTTATTAGGCAATCGGGCCTTGCATAGTAGGCTGAGAAGTGCGTTCTGGCTACTAGGTACGACATATACATATACATATATATATACATATATATATATATATATATATATATATATATATATATATATATATATATATATATATATATATACATATATATACATATATATACATATATATATACACATATATATATATACATATATATATACAATATATATATATATATATATACATATATATACATATATATATATATACATATATATACACATATATATATATATATATATATCATATATATACATATACACATATATATATATATATATATATATATATATATAATATATATA
>WNGS01049526.1:0-11966 GCA_020271785.1 Procambarus virginalis | reverse complement strand
TGTGTGGTGTGTGTGTGTGTGTGTGTGTGTGTGTGTGTGTGTGTGTGTGTGTGTGTGTGTGTGTGTGTGTGTGTGTGTGTTGTACCTAGTTGTGCTAATCTGATAATGACTGCAGGACTGAATGAATGATTCACACACACCTGTCTGTACATGTCAATCTTTACACCTGTTGATTGACGGTTAGAGGCGGGACCAAAGAGCCAGAGCTCAACCCCCGCAAATACAACTAGGTTAGTACACACACACAAAGTATGCTTGGTACATTCTAATTTCCGTTTGACATCTCGTATTTCTCGTACTGTTGACATCAAAACATAGCATGGTTGCCAGACGCAAGATCAAACGACGTAGTGGTCTCAAAATAAGTCACAAGGTCTGTTCCTGCCACATATAGACCACAGCCTTACATCACAAACCTTTAATATAATGGACTAGTCTACACTTTAAACCGCCTGATAATTGTGGTTGTTTTACAATGTCATTTCTTTTACTACTTTACAGTAGCTTTTTCCGTGTATCTACATTATTTTTATTTTGTTATTATCCGTGCGTGTGTTCTCTCGTATTCGTGAGTAAGTAGTCAGTGTCGTGTGTGTGTTGGCGGCGGCGACGACTAGTGTATAGGTGACCATGGATCTTCATGTGATTTATAATTGTTTTAAATATAAAATAAATAAATAAGTTGATGTTAAATCACGTTAGTCTAGGCTATATAGTTATATGTATTATGTTCAATGAAATATATTGTAGTTTGTCTAATACATTAGTTTATTTGTAACCTTTCACCGTCCCATCATCAGCAGTCATGTAATAAGATGCCCCTCGACACCTGGGTAGTCTTAGACCCATACAGGTGAAGAAACAGCGCGCCACCCACCATCCCCAGACACTCATAGTGCTCATAGTTCGAGCCCCGCTCCTGTGCCAGGTAAGTCCACTACGGGCTCACCATAGCCGGTGCTACTTGCCCCGCTCCTGTGCCAGGTAAGTCCACTACGGCTTACCATAGCCCGTGCTACTTGCCCCGCTCATGTGCCAGGTAAGTCCACTACGGGCTCACCATAGCCCCTGCTACTTGCCCCGCTCCTGTGCCAGGTAAGTCCACTACGGGCTCACCATAGCCGGTGCTACTTGCCCCGCTCCTGTGCCGGGTAAGTTACGGGCTCACCATAGCCCGTGCTACTTGGTACTTGTTCCGAGTAGCTGAATCTACAACAACAACAGCGTACGAACTACGGGATCGCTTATCATGTCTAAATCTTTATTCTCCAGAGCGAAGGCTAGAAAGACACAATATTAGAGGGGGCTGGTTCCAAATCTGCACACGGAAATAACTCCACACAGACCAGGAGGCATGGCAGGAAGTGCAAATTAGCCCAGATGAAACGGATGCATTAGATATGATGTCAGCATTAAGAGGTCAAGACCTTTCCAAACACTCCCTGTTACTCTGATATGCGGAGTATCAATATCCCAGCTACTAATACTCAGATACTCCAGGAGTCCTCTACTTACACTCCAGGTGTACGGGGACTGTGGCTGGTCCGGCTCCCACGTGCTTCACAGGAATGCGTGTGGCATGGCTTGGGAATGTGTCAGGGAGGGGAGGTATTTGGACACTATTGTGTTTGGCTGCGAGAGAGACGGCGTGGAGAGAGATGGGGGGGGAGGGGGAGAGAGGGAGGGGGGAGAGAGAGAGAGAGAGAGAGAGAGAGAGAGAGAGAGAGAGAGAGAGAGAGAGAGAGAGAGAGAGAGAGATGAGAGAGAGAGAGAGAGAGAGACCTCCTCCTGTTTTGATTGTACTTATAAGAAGGATGAGGACATGAGTACCATAAGGAAATGCAGAATATGCAGAATAGAACCAGTGAGGAGTAGAGGTGCCATAGGCACAATCAGAGAGCCCTGCCTGAGCACCAGAGGTTCACAGCTGTTCAACATCCTCCAGGCATGCATTAGAAATAATGCTGGAACAAAGGTGTGTGTCTTCAAGAACAAATTAGATAAGTTCTTGCAGGAAGTGGCGGACCAACCAGGCTGTAATGGATGTGGGTCTACGGGCCGCTCCAAGCAACAGCCTGTTGGACACAAGTCGAGGCCGGGCTCTGGGAGTAGAGGAACTCTCGAGACCCTCTCTAGGTAAGATCCAGGTAAGACATGGTACATACACCGACGTTCAACACAATTAGAAAGTAGAAATCGGTACTATTGAATTTGGACAAAAAGGAAAAAAAGTTTTCCACTTATGTTGCAAATACAAACAAAACTAACCTAACTTCCCTAGGCCTAATACGCGCTATCTGAGGCCTGGGAATATGTAAGTTCTTTTTACCTTAATTTTTTCGGACTAAAGTGAATAGTACAAAATTCTACTATCTAATTGGTTAATATGTCAATATTTGTACTATGGTACACATAGTTACAAAAACAATCTAAACAAGAGGATAGGTTGGAGCGAGAGAGTGTACTCACCTAGTTGAGCTTGCAGGGGTTGAGCTCTGGCTCTTTGGTCCCTCCTCTCAACTGTCAATCAACTGGTGTACAGGTTCCTGAGCCTACTGGGCTCTATCATATCTACATTTAAAACTGTGTATGGAGTGAGCCTCCACCACGTCACTGCTTAATGCATTCCATCTGTTAACTACTCTGACACTGAAAAGTTCTTTCTAACGTTCCTGTGGCTCGTTAGAAAGAACTTTTCAGTGTCAGAGTAATTAACTAACAGAGTAGAGTGTGAGTGTGAGTGTGAGCTTGTGTGCGTGTGCGTGTGCGTGTATGTGTGTGTGTGTGTGTGTGTGTGTGTGTGTGTGTGTGTGTGTGTGTGTGTGTGGTGTGTGTGTGTGTGTGTGTGTGTGTGTGTGTTTGGGTGGGGGGGGCGTTCGTGCGGGACGGGGGGGGGGGGTGTTACTGGTAATGAGAGCGGACAGGAGAGGGCAAAGCAGTCCAAGTGTGGGAGCATCGGAGCGTGGTGTAGCCCATTGTATGGTGGTACAACTGGAGAGTAATGGTAGGTGGGAGGTGTTGTGCAGGGGTATTGTGCTGGGGGGAGGCACCAATAGGTAAGGTCACCCGCACAGGAATGTGCCGTCAAGGTATTTACGTAAGAGTTGCAGGGAAAATACTCAATGTAAACAATCCATCTGTCCAAGTCACTTACCTGAGTCTTAGCAGTGAGCAGACTGAGAACGACGCCGACGACGACGACGCAGCCCGCACAGACGTACCCCGACGCCTTCATGACGACGCCGATGTTGCTGCCACAACTTTCTTTACGAGCCGCCTGTACAAGGGAGGTGCTCTGACTGCGCCCTCTGGAAAGGTCTTCGCAGATTCTGGTCTTCTCTCGGCAGCCGCCGAGGCGAGGAGCTGGCGGTCCGTGCTATTCACTCCCCGCTCCCTCCACACTATTTTCATATATACGAGTTTCTGTTCTGGAATCTTGCGAGTTTATTTATAATGACAAGTAACCGTGTCCTCCAAGACCAGTATCTTCTAATTCTAGGAAGATGACGAATGGCCACTTCACTAGATGCAAGTTATCATACTTTGGGGATATATATGATTGTGGACAGTAACATTAATAACTATATAAGCGGACTAGTAAAATGTTGCTAGGAGAAAATGTCTATTTTACTGGCTATGTTAAAGCTCTTCAGCACGACGCATGAAACACTTAACATGCTCCACATATGCGGCTACATTTCATTCTAGATTATATTAACACTTGTTAAATATATTAATTTATATATATATATATCTTTATATAGTCACCACTTCTGTCGAGTTAAAGCTGCATATTTTAGTGTATTGTGGAAAATGTCCCTTTGGTCTGTTATCCACTTTGAACTGTCCGGCCCAGACCACTATCCAAGAGACAGCTCCTTCAGTAGGGGAGAGTCTAGGCACCGCTGTACATACACCTGCGAGGCTCCTTCAGTAAGGGAGAGTCTAGGCACCGCTGTACATACACCTGCGAGGCTCCTTCAGTAAGGGAGAGTCTAGGCACCGCTGTACATACACCTGCGAGGCTCCTTCAGTAGGGGAGAGTCTAGGCACCGCTGTACATACACCTGCGAGGCTCCTTCAGTAGGGGAGAGTCTAGGCACCGCTGTACATACACCTGCGAGGCTCCTTCAGTAGGAAGAGGCAGTCTTTATGTTACTATATTCCCTATATTCCCCTTTAGCAGCTCCTGCGGTTGAAGGTTAAAGAACAGAGTCGATATATACACCTTCGTGGCTCCTACGGTAGGCGGGAGCCCCTGGCACCGAGACAGACCGGCTGGGACCCCTGCGGTGGAGGGGAAGAGCTCTGGCGTCACACTGGTCCTCCGCCACAACCAGTCAGTGACACACTAAAACATTGTCATGTGTGTTCTTGCGGATACACTCCTATCTGTCCCTGGTGTTGGTATTGTTGCGTCACCTGTCTACACAGCGCTGCTCCCTGTGTAGTGGTGGCAGTGGTGGTGTGGTGTGGTCGTCTTGTTAACCCAAATCACTTGGTGGTTATTGATAGTGGGTGGCTGAGCTCCGCGGTGGCTTGATATTTTATGATTAGGGGCGATGTTGTGGTGGCGCGTGTCCAGTACCCTGCCCAGAAGACAGCTCTGTGTTACGCCTGGCCTGGTCCCACCTCACACATATACTGACAATTCACGTTAGTCACCACATATTTACTTCTCGCAATAACAACATTATACCGTCTGCGGCGTCGTGAGAGACTGTGTGCAGTTGGGAGGCAGATAGTGCTAGTGTTGTGTTTGAGACAATATTTCCTAGAGCAGGAGCCGTGAGCGTGACCAGGAGCCGTGAGTCAGCCCAGCCGTCTGGCCAGCTGGGTCTCGTCTGGTGATGAGAGTACCCGCTTACCTCATCACCTATCAAATAACACTAAAAATCCTCAATTATATGGCTAAACCCAACGAACAGCATTCCTTCTGTGTCGGGCCCTTGTAGTGTAGTGGTCGAGAGTTGTCAGGTGACGGCTGCTCTATCCATGGTGTGAGACGCCTGTAGTCAGTGGACGGAGCGCCAGTCTTCTCAGCTCACTGGGACTGCTGTAAACATCACAGCCAAGCTTCTCCTGACACAAGGAGCTCTCACAGCCGCACTCTGCACACGCTCACTCTCCTAACACGCCGCAATACGTGGTTGAGCTCTCACAAAGCCAGGGCTTGTCCCTCCACCATGTATAGCCTAGTTGATTTTTTAATTTCTAGGTGTCTTCTGGAGCGAGCAGGTGTACCCAGAGATTCAGTTGCCACTTCTCTTGCTAGGACGTGCAGGTGTGTAGAGTGTAGTCCCTGCTACTCTCTCTGGTCTGGCCTCCCCTCGCGCACTCCTCTCACCCAATATCTGTAAACACAACAACCAAGTCAGTGATTAACACACGCATCCAACACAGCTCTTTATAAAAGTACACAATGAGTCATATATATTTAAAAAGAAACAAAAAAGTCAAGAGTGTGAAACAATTGCTAACCTTTTTAACATAATATATATATATATATATATATATATATATATATATATATATATATATATATATATATATATATATATATATATATATATATATATATGTGTCGTACCTAGTAGCCAGAACGCACTTCTCAGCCTACTATGCAAGGCCCGATTTGCCTAATAAGCCAAGTTTTCATGAATTAATTTTTTTCGACTACCTAACCTACCTAACCTAACCTAACCTAACTTTTTCGGTTACCAAACGTAACCTAACCTATAGAGATAGGTTAGGTTAGGTTAGGTAGGGTTGGTTAGGTTCGGTCATATATCTACGTTAATTTTAACTCCAGTAAAAAAAAATTACCTCATACATAATGAAATGGGTAGCTTTATCATTTCATAAGAAAAAAATTAGAGAAAATATATTAATTCAGAAAAACTTGGCTTATTAGGCAAATCGGGCCTTGCATAGTAGGCTGAGAAGTGCGTTCTGGCTACTAGGTACGACATATATATATATATATATATATATATATATATATATATATATATATATATATATATATATATATATATAATATATATATATTATATGTTATATGAAATATGAATATGTTATATATATAACATATATGTTATATATATATATATATATATATATATATATATTATATATATATTATATATATATATATATATATTATCTATATATATATATAAACGATACACACATGACTGAAGAGCAATATTAGCAAGTTTGCAGGCGATATCAAAATTGGGTGGGTGGAGGGGGGTGAAATTAATTCAGAAAGACGCCTCCAAATCCTTGCAAGACGTTAATTTGGAGGTGTACAGTTTACTGAAGACTGACAGGCGGACAAATGTAGGCTTCTCGCATAGAAATTGAAACAAGTTACCAGATGCCAGAAAATAAGGGCTGGAATCACCAGATGTGAATACTAGAAAGACCTATATAGGCATGATGATTACTATAGGAATCTGAAGCAGTATACATACAAGTGCTAGATATAAGGTGACTATAGAATATGGCTCACGACAAGAAGTTCTAGAAGCATGTTATTAAGGCTACACATAAGGACGCCGAAGCTTGTCACGGACGGTAATTTACATTCTCTAGAAAGGCGAAGAGTAGAGGTAAACTTGACTTAAGTTTACATAGATGCCAGGATGCAACAAGTGGTATATTAGCATATGTTTTTAAGGTGTAAACATATCGAAGTACAATACGAAACAAGGGAAATGTACATGGACAAACTTACATTAAAGATTGACTTGGACAAATACTGGTTTACAAATAGGGTGTTGGTTTATGAAACATGTTTGACAGGTCACAACAAGCGTAGAGGGGTCACGGGGTTGTCACACGCAAGACTGCTGGGGTTCCGTGTATAGAGGAGCTGCCTCGTATGGACTAAATCCATGGGCCCCGGGTCTCACCACCAAGAGGTCTCTCCCTCACTGTGACACACGAAAGGAACCGCCCGACCTACCACTTCATGGGCCCGACCCATGTGTCATCACACACGGACACACGCACACCAGTGTCCGCCTGGAAATCATGGACGCATTTACATATTCTTTCATTTTCCAACGTCGGACTTCGCTCCCTCAGCTATGCTTAACACCTTCCTTAACAGGTGCCGTCTGATCTGCACATGTGCACCGCCAGCTCTCTGTCTGTCTGTCTCTCTGTCTGTCTGTCTCTCTGTGTGTCTGTGTGTCTGTGTAGACCTCGTCCGTAGGTGCTACCCCAGCCACCACCAGCTGGTGAGTGGCGGCCACACTGCCTCCTCACCGACGGCTCTCGACCGGTACAGCGAGGTGCGTATAATTACTGTATTCTATAATGTCACGATTGTTGGCGTGAGGCTACGCCCACAATCACCCCCCCCCCATCTTCTTCCTCACGCTGCTGCCCCGACAGTAACACGAGGGCAGCGTGGGGGGAGGGGTAGGGGAAGAGGGACAGGGAGGTGTGGATAACAGTAATCACACACTGGAGCGTGATAGGAAGCACCTGAGGTGCCACCACCACCACCTGGACCATCACCACCACTATTCACCTGTACCCAGACGCCCTAACCAGGCCTCGTACCGCGGATAATCGAAGAACTACCACAATCGTTATCTTTTCACGGTCAATTAGTGCGAGTGAGGAATGTGGTGGAGGCCGTCGCCTACCACAGGTCCGAGCGCTCCTGGGGAAGGAGGAGGTCCGAGCGCTGGGAGGAGATGAGAGGGGGGAGGAGGGGAGGGTTCCCTGGGCTTAGGGCACCTCGTCCGCCACGTCGGTCAAAGGTCAATGACAGATGTTGACCTCGACCTACGACTCTTGAAACGAGGCGAAGGACTGGAGAGGAGTTTTTTTTATTATTATTATTTGTGTAAGTGTGCAGTCACTGACAATCGTGGACTATAAGCCTACTGCTGCCTCACGCCCCTCAGATGTCCCCTAGGCCTACAAGTAACACCCCCAGCTACCTGTAGTGTGTATATGCAACACACACAGGTCGCCGGGTCCGCATGTTAATCACTGTATATTGAAATCAAATAATTATTAATTACATGAACTGTGGAGCCAGGAAGCAAGAGTCTTCCAAGCTCCTCCTTTATGTTAACTTGAGTCATTTTCCATAAATGTGGTAAAAAATACTTCCCAAGTTGGTCCACTTCCTCTCTCTCTCTCTCTCTCTCTCTCTCTCTCTCTCTCTCTCTCTCTCTCCCTTCCGCTCTCCCCTCCCCCTCACCCCGTCTTCACAGCTTCCTTGGTCTCCTCGTCCGTGGGGAGACGAGGCCGCCGTCTCTGTCACGGAGTAAAGAGGCTTCACCTCCATAACCACCACTACAACACCTCCACAACTACCAATACCACTACGAAAACCAAAATCTAGGACTCTTCCAAGTGTATATACACAGCCTATGTTGACCAGACCACGCACTAGAAAGTGAAGGGACGACGACGTTTCGGTCCGTCCTGGACCATTCTCAAGTCGATTGTGAGAATGGTCCAGTACGAACTGAAACGTCGTCGTCCCTTCATTTTCTAGTGTGTGGTCTGGTCAACATATTTCAGCCACGTTATTGTGACTCCTCGTCTGTACACAGCCTATATTAGACGAACACTAATATGAAGCTCTGGCCTGGAAGCTATATGCAACACAAACACAAAATTGGAGTAGAACAGGTATGAGACTGGTGGTGCCAGAGCTACGAGGATTACCTCATGAGGCTAGGGTAAGGAGAACCGGACCTCACAACCCTATAGGAGAAACGAAGCAGGTGAGAGGGGGAGGGGGGAGACTGGACATAATCAAAAGATACAAAATACTGAGAGGAACAGACAAGGTGGACAAGGACAGCCTCAATAAAGTGCGAGAATGTAGGATGAGACGACACAGGTGGAAGCTGGAAAACACAAACGGGTGGATGGAATGTAAGGAAGTACACGTACCCTGGACAGGCGGTCAACAGGTAGAAAGATGTTCCGAAAGCCACCTCCATCCACAACTTTAGGGCCAAATTAGGCAAAACATTCTGAAAGTCAAAATCAATTACAACGCAACAGGTACATCAAGGCTAGTGGACGGGGCAGCCAGAACCAGATCACTTCCCCGCAGACACTGACAGGTACAGGTACTGAGAAGTGCCCCGCCCCGCCCCCTCGCCCCATCTCCTTCGTACAGGATCAGCCTAATTACATGGGCCTGCGACCTGCAGCGAGCAACAGCCTGACGGAGCAACAGTTTTCTCCAAATAAGCCTGGACCCCAGGCCTGGCTTGGAGAGCATACCTCGCGAAACCGCGTACAGGTAAACCACACGACCCTGGCTCTAGACACCTCGGTACATCCGCCGGCGTCTGTGGTAATGTTATAGGAACACAATAATCAAACAAGTTGGCAACACAGATACATCTCCCCGAGATGAACACCGCTGCCTCAGCATCTCCCCGAGATGAACACCGTTACCTCAGCATCTCCCCGAGATGAACACCGCTGCCTCAGCATCTCCCCGAGATGAACACCGTTACCTCAGCATCTCCCCGAGATGAACACCGCTGCCTCAGCATCTCCCCGAGATGAACACCGTTACCTCAGCATCTCCCCGAGATGAACACCGTTTGCCTCAGCATCTTCACAGGAGATAAACAACCATTAACCTCAGTCAGAATAAGCCGTCATGATTGAGGAAAGACTGCATAAGTTTGGTACGTAGACACGTAAATAATGTTTGATGAATGTTAGCCCGACTCTTCCCCTTGACACACACACACACACACACACACACACACACACACACACACACACACACACACACACACACACACCACACACACACACACACACTGTGGAGAGTCTGCAAGCACTGGGAACGAACTGTGGAAAGGTGAGACAACAAGAGAGATCACTCAATATTACCCGATGACCCCTAGCCAGCCTCCCTCCCGGCCAGCCTCCTTCCCGGCCAGCCTCACTCCCGGCCAGCCTCCCTCCCGGCCAGCCCTCCCTCCCGGCCAGCCTCCCTCCCGGCCAGCCTCACTCCCGGCCAGCCTCCCTCCCGGCCAGCCTCCCTCCCGGCCAGCCTCCCTCCCGGCCAGCCTCCCTCCCGGCCAGCCTCCCTCCCGGCCAGCCTCCCTCCCGGCCAGCCTCACTCCCGGCCAGCCTCCCTCCCGGCCAGCCCTCCCTCCAGGCCAGCCTCCCCCCGGCCAGCCTCCCTCCAGGCCAGCCTCCCCCCGGCCAGCCTCCCTCCAGGCCAGCCTCCCCCCGGCCAGCCTCCATCCCCGGCCAGCCTCCTTCCCGGCCAGCCTCACTCCGGCCAGCCTCCCTCCCGGCCAGCCTCCCTCCCGGCCAGCCTCCCTCCCGGCCAGCCTCACTTCCCGGCCAGCCTCCCTCCCGGCAGCCTCCCTCCCGGCCAGCCTCCCTCCCGGCCAGCCTCCCTCCCGGCCAGCCTCCCTCCCGGCCAGCCTCCCCCTCCCGGCCAGCCTCACTCCCGGCCAGCCTCCCTCCCGGCCAGCCTCCCTCCAGGCCAGCCCTCCCTCCCGGCCAGCCTCCCTCCAGGCCAGCCTCCCTCACGGCCAGCCTCCCTCAAGCACGGCCAGCCTCCCTCCCGGCCAGCCCTCCCTCCAGGCCAGCCTCCCTCCCGGCCAGCATCCCTCCAGGCCAGCCTCCCTCCCGGCCAGCCTCCCTCCAGGCCAGCCTCCCCCCGGCCAGCCCTCCCTCCCGGCCAGCCTCCCTCCTGGCCAGCCTCCCTCCCGGCCAGCCTCCCTCCTGGCCAGCCTCTCCTCTCACAGAGCCAGCCTCCACCACCACCTCCTCCGCCCCATATATTTTCATATTTTTCATAATATTTCAAACGAGATTTTCACACTTGTTACCAAGAATCTATAGAGGAGCGTTGTGCCTCATAGATCGCTCTATGTAAACCTTTGAACATTTATAGCCGCCAGTCACACCCAATATCCAGCCTCCCTCGACCCCGTGAAGACAGCGGACACGCGCGCGCGCGCGGGGCAACTATTTACGGCGCGTGTGTGTTAATTCGGGCAAGGTGGGCCCGGTAAAACTGGGCTTCCTATTTATATATATACATTCCATATTCCTGTCAATACTACAGTCTTGGTTCATTCTTACAAACTATCAAGACTTACTCAGAATAATAACAATAATTATAATATTCATAGTAATTGTGATAATTATAATAATGTAGTAATTGCAATAAAGTGTAGTTAATGGTTGATAAACGACACAATTTCAGGAATGATAAATTCATCTCACTGAAATTTATAACAGGCCACGAGTCTCCTCCAGTACCTACCAGAGTCATCGCCAGTGATCCAAGTTACAGTCCCCCGCTCCCTGTGCCAGGTAAAGTCCACTACGGGCTCACCATAGCCCGTGCCCGTGCTACTTGCCCCGCTCCTGTGCCAGGTAAGTCCACTACGGGCTCACCATAGCCCGTGCCCGTGCTACTTGCCCCGCTCCTGTGCCAGGTAAGTCCACTACGGGCTCACCATAGCCCGTGCTACTTGGAACGTTTTGTTCCCAGTACCTGAATGTTAAACAATAACAAACAACAACAGCCTCCCGAACCACACATGTACAGAAGCTTGTCACTGCTATCTTCCAGGACACTGAGACAGTGGTGCAGTGAAGAGCTGAGGACACTCGCTGCTACAGCCTCGCCCCAAGAGCGAGGCCCTCACCTCCCCCTCGTGGTTAGTAGACTAGACCACTTTGGTCAGTAGATCATTCTTGCAGGATCGGTGTTCGATTCCCGATGGTCTAAGTAGACGGGCACCGTTGCTTCACGGTTCTCAAGTCCCAGCTCCTTGTTCTTCCATATCTTTCGTGTGCTACGAGTCACTAACTCTGCGCTTACTGGCGAGCGTCACCTTGCCTTAACTTCCCCGTCTTGGTGCTCGAACTAACAGCACAAATGTGTTTGCAGGAAGATGAAAGCATCTACAAGCCATACAGCAATCCAA
>WNGS01049524.1:0-12596 GCA_020271785.1 Procambarus virginalis | reverse complement strand
TTCTCTCCACGGGGGGGGGTCCCGCCTGCTGGCCATTTTAGCTTCCTGACACTGTCTATTAAACCATGGGTGTATTATATTCCTTCTATTTTTTCCCTTTACTGTGGTATAAATCATCTCTTTCGGCCTCTGGCATTTCTGTATGACTAGGTCCATCATATCTTGGACTTGTTTTCCTTAATTCTTCCTCCCACTGCACTTCCTCCCAGATAGTCCCCTATCCTCCTATAGTCTCCTTTCCTGTAGTCAAAACTCTCCTTTCCCAGATCTCTTGTCCCATGGCACAAGTTTGAATTCCATCATATAGTCAAAGACTAGGAACACAATGGTCACTGGCCCACCGAAGGTATTCAATGCTCCAAAATTCTCGATATCTTCTTCGGTCTGGGTGAAAATCCAGGTCTAATAGGCTCGGTGCATCTCTCTCCTCTTTCCCTTGTGGTCTTCCTTCACATGCTGTGTTGAGGAAATTCCTGTCTATAACATCCTACTAATTTTGCTCCCCACGTTTCGTCCCCTCCATGGGTGTCCTTGATTCCCAACTTTATCTCTCAATGATTTAGGTCCCCCATGCATAAGCAGCTTCGCTCTCATATCTGTGGTGAGTGTTGCTGCCCTTCTGCAAGTTCATCTTGATACTGCCTTGTGTTGTCATCATACTCCTGTCTGGGTCTTACTACTGTTTGGTGGGGGGCATTGTAGATTCTCAAGATCACAATCTTCCTCCACATCTACTGATCAAAGATTTCCATGTATAAAGCTTGTGCACTCATTGGTAACCCGATTTCCCATGTCTTCAAACTTGTCCATTTCCGCATTTATTAGGAGTGACACTCTCCCCCTCACTGTCTCTGTGTCCTCATCTGTTTGCTCTTGGTCAACCTGGGGTAACCCTTCAGGAAAGATTCCATCTGAGATCATGTCATTAATTTTAGTTTCCACAATTTGCGAACTATGTCAGGATTTGGCACTTCACTCACTCTTTCTTTTATCTCTTCCACTATATTAGATACCCCATCAACATTGGTGTACTCCAACCTGAGATTGTCATGGAAACTCCTGTACACAGAGTTCCTCCACTTCCTCTGGGTGGCCTGGGGGGATTCTTGGGGGGTGGTGGGTCGAATGGGGGGGGACATGGTGGGGCTATGGGGGGGGGATGACTGGGGGCGTGGAGGATCCGGAGGATGTCCGCGGGGATCCGGGGGGTGTAAGAGGGGGTGAAGGATGGGGAAGGGGGGGGAGGGGGGCAGGGGGGGGGAGGGGGGACAGAAGGGGGGTAGAGGGTAGAGGGGGGTGAGGGAGAAGTTGTAGAGAAGATGAGGCTTAAGGAAAGAAAAGGAAGAGAAAAGTAAGAAAAAGAGGAAGGAGTGGAAGGGAATATGGAAGGGAAAAAATTGGGGTGGGTGGAGGAGAGGGCGGGTGGGGGGGTAGAGAAGTGCGTGTTGAAAAAAGAAAGGAAAATGAGAGTAGGGATAAAGATAAATGGTAATAAGGGGGAGGGTGATTAAGGGAAGGGTGAGAGGTAGTGGGTGAGGTAGAGTTAGAAGGCGGGAAAAATGAGGTGGTGGGGATGGATAGGAAGTTAGTTAGTAAGAGTGGAGGGGGGAGGAGGAAGAGTTGGGGGGGGGTTGATGTGTTTTTTTTTTTAATTCGGGGGGGGGGGGGGGGGGTGGGATAGAGGAGAGAAGGAGGGAAAGAGTGGGGGAAGGGGATGGGAAGTGAGAAATGAATGAAACAAGGTAAATAAATAAGATGGAGAGAGAGTAGTAGGAGAAGGGCAAGGATAGGGGGGAAAAGGGGGGGGGTGGGAGAGATAAGGGGGGGATATAAGGAAATATAAAAAAAGGATATAAAAGGACATCAAGGGGGGTAATTGGGAAGAACTAGGAGGAGGAGAAGGAAGTGAGATAATAAAAGGTGGAGGGTGAAAGATATAAGGGAGGAAGGGAAAGGATAGTAAAAATGAAAGGTAGGGGGGGGGTGGGGGGGGGAGGGAGTGGGTGGTGGATGGGATAAAGGAGTGTGTGAGAAAAGGAAAAGGTGGAGGAGAAGGAAGGGAACGAAAAAAAGGTCGGGGGGGGGTGAAAAAAGAAGGGGTGGGGATGATGGAAGGAGGGGGATGGGGGGGGGGGAGGAAGTGGGGGGGGAGAGTAAAAGGGAGAGGAGGAGGAAGGGGAAAGGATGAAAGGTGGGTGGGTGAAAGGAGGGGGTGAGTAGATGTGAAGGGGGGGGTAGACTGGGTGAGAATAATAATTGGGTTTCGGGGTGTGTCTTGTTGGATGATGGGGGTTGGAATATAGAAGACAAAGGACAGAGGACAACAGGATCAGATGCAACAGAGCTAGGAACGATTACATTAACATCAGACGGACATCGGAAAGGGACTATGAGAACGATATTGCAATCAAAGCGAAAAACAACCTAAGCTACTACACAGTCATATAAGAAGAAAAATGTCGGTGAACGACCAAGTGACAAGACTAAGGAAGGCAGAGGGGACATATACTGAAAGTGACAAGGAAATCTGTGAGGCACTGAATGCCAGTTTCCATGGAGTGTTCACTACCGAGCCCGAGCAGCTCCCATTGTTGGAAGGGGTTACCCTAGATGAAAGACTATCAGATATAGAGGTGACAGTGGAGGAGGTAATGAAACAGTTGACAACTCTAGATGCATCTAAAGCAGTAGGACCAGACAAAGTATCACCGTGGATACTAAGAGAAGCAGCGCAGGCCTCAGCATACCTCTGGCAATGATCTTTAATGAGTCACTGAATAGTTTGTCCTTGTTTACCCGGTCGATTCCTCTGAGGATTTTATAGGTTGTGATCATGTCTCCCATTACTCTTCTGTCTTCGAGTGTCGTAAGGTGCAGTTCCCGCAGCCTTTCCTCGTAACTCATGCCTCTTAGTTCTGGGACTAGTCTAGTGGCATACCTTTGGACTTTTTCCAGCTTCGTCTTGTGCTTGACAAGGTACAGGCTCCATGCTGGGGCCGCATACTCCAGGATTGGTCTTACATATGTGGTGTACAAGATTCTGAATGATTCCTTACACAGGTTCCTGAACGCTGTTCTGGTGTTAGCCAGCCTCGCATATGCCGCAGATGTTATCCTTTTTATGTGGGCTTCAGGAGACAGGTTTGGTGTGATATCAACTCCTAGATCTTTCTCTCTGTCCGTTTCATTGGGTACTTCATCTCCTATTCTGTATCCTGTGTCTGGCCTCCTGTTCCACTGCCTAGTTTCATTACTTTACATTTACTCGGGTTGAACTTCAACAGCCATTTGTTGGACCATTCACTCAGTCTGTCTAGGTCATCTTGTGGCCTCCTACTATCGTCCTCAGTTTCAATCCTCCTCATAATTTTTGCATCATCAGCAAAATGTATGTATATACATATGTATGTATGTATGTATGTATGTATGTATGTATGTATGTATGTATGTATGTATGTATGTATGTATGTATGTATGTATGTATGTATGTATGTATGTATGTATGTATGTATGTAAGACACTGTCTCTTTGACTGCCTGTATTTCACTCTGACTACAAAATACATAAAGTAGTTAATACAACTCATCAAAGCTCTGTGTTTTCATTCATGTTTTTCATCTCATTCATTGCTACGATGAATGGATATATAAGTGAGGATAAATTGAATAAGTTCACAAATAAGTAAAAACAGTTTGGATACGGGTTGTTGATTTGTGGAGCAGGTTAAAGTGTAATATTAAAGTTTAATAAAGCTTTAATAAAGTGTAATATTAAAGCTTAATTAAGCTTTAATAAATTGTAATATTAAAGCTTAATAAAGTGTAATATTAAAGCTTAATAAAGTGTAATATTAAAGCTTAATAAAGTGTAGTATTAAAGCTTACTAAAGCTTTAATAAAGCTTAGTATTAAAGCTTAATCTTGTGTTTACTTAAACACCTGAATAAAGTGGTCATATATAAAAATGATTTAAGGTGGATGTAAATAATAGGTATTTCTAATACGCTTTGGCAGTTTACTTAAATAAAAGACAAGTGAATGGGGTGCTTTTGAAAAATGGAGTGGGCTGAAAGAAGACTAAGATAGTAGAATAAGTAGACTCTGGTTGACTAAGTAGACTCTGGTAGACTAAGTAGAGTAGACTCTGGTAGACTAAGGCTTAACATCCATTGCTAAGGGACACAAAAAATATTTGTGGCCCAAAAAACAATCTTTGGCAAAAGGGGACTAAAAAATATTGGACGCCAGGAGGATATTCGTCAAGGCCGGATAAGAGACTACGCCGGACACAACCTTTGGCTTCTAAGGAGCAAATAATAAGACTACAACCGTCTCTCGGAGAAAACCAAAACTACCTGTCGCAGTCGTCTTTCATACTACTTCAGCCACGGAAAGACGCAGCAGCTAGGACACTGCCATGCGAGCACCTAACAGCTAGGACACTGCCATGCGAGCACCTAACAGCTAGGACGCAGCCATGTGAGCACCTAGCAGCTAGGACGCAGCCATGCGAGCACCTAGCAGCTAGGACGCAGCCATGCTAGCACCTAGCAGCTAGGACGCAGCCATGCTAGCACCTAGCAGCTAGGACGCATCCATGCGAGCACCTAGCAGCTAGGACGCAGCCAGGCAAGCACCTAGCAGCTAGGACGGAGCCAGGCAAGCACCTAGCAGCTAGGACGCAGCCAGGCAAGCACCTAGCAGCTAGGACGGAGCCATGCAAGCACCTAGCAGCTAGGACGCATCCATGTGAGCACCTAGCAGCTAGGACGCAGCCATGCGAGCACCTAGCAGCTAGGACGCAGCCATGCGAGCACCTAGCAGCTAGGACGCAGCCATGCAAGCACCTAGCAGCTAGGACGGAGCCATGCAAGCACCTAGCAGCTAGGACGCATCCATGTGAGCACCTAGCAGCTAGGACGCAGCCATGCGAGCACCTAGCAGCTAGGACGCAGCCAGGCAAGCACCTAGCAGATAGGACGCAGCCATGCGAGCACCTAGCAGCTAGGACGCAGCCAGGCAAGCACCTAGCAGATAGGACGCAGCCATGCTAGCACCTAGCAGCTAGGACGGAGCCATGCAAGCACCTAGCAGCTAGGACGCAGCCATGCTAGCACCTAGCAGCTAGGACGGAGCCATGCAAGCACCTAGCAGCTAGGACGCAGCCATGCGAGCACCTAGCAGCTAGGACGGAGCCATGCAAGCACCTAGCAGCTAGGACGCAGCCATGCTAGCACCTAGCAGCTAGGACGGAGCCATGCGAGCACCTAGCAGCTAGGACGGAGCCATGCAAGCACCTAGCAGCTAGGACGCAGCCATGCTAGCACCTAGCAGCTAGGACGGAGCCATGCAAGCACCTAGCAGATAGGACGCAGCCATGCTAGCACCTAGCAGCTAGGACGGAGCCATGCAAGCACCTAGCAGCTAGGACGCAGCCATGCGAGCACCTAGCAGATAGGACGCAGCCATGCAAGCACCTAGCAGATAGGACGCAGCCATGCAAGCACCTAGCAGCTAGGACGGAGCCATGCAAGCACCTAGCAACTAGGACGGAGCCATGCAAGCACCTAGCAGCTAGGAATGTTGTTTAACATTAACATACTCTAGCATTCAATAGGTCTCATTTATATAATGTGTAGCTTGGCAAAATTGTTCTGAAAATCACTAAAATTATGATCAAGTAAGACAAGGACCATTTAATGGGAGAAATTGGCATGAATAATTATGATAGATAGGATGATTTATGATATTATACCTGGTGATGACTTCATTTTGTTCTGGTTGACTGTTGTTGTTCTGTGATGGTTCTCAACTCCCTAAACCGAGTACTTGAGTTACTAAACCCGTCACATATAATAACCAGAAAGTTTCCTGTTCGTTAGCTTATCTGCAGAACAACACCACTGATTGTGTTCAAATTTGGTACCTATTTCCACAGACAGCTGATCTTCACATAGCATAAAAGTTTTTTATGTATATATATATATGGAACATCCACTTCTAGTTAAGTGCTGTCTTGAAGTGGCTTAAACAGACGCAAGGTTCAGTAGGATTATTAATATATAGTTTTCAGATAAACTGATGCTTAGTTCCTCACGCTTTTTGTGCACTGTTGTCAGAACTACCAACGTGTTCCTCGCTGCTTCTAGCTCTCACTGCCTGCTGTGGTTCTCGTTGACGCAGCCTGCTGTGGTTCTCCTTGACGCAGGCTGCTGTGGTTCTCGTTGACGCAGGCTGCTGTGGTTCTCCTTGACGCAGGCTGCTGTGGTTCTCAATGACGCAGGCTACTGTGGTTCTCAATGACGCAGCCTGCTGTGGTTCTCCTTGACGCAGGCTACTGTGGTTCTCAATGACGCAGCCTGCTGTGGTTCTCCTTGACGTAGGCTGCTGTGGTCTCCTTGACGTAGGCTGCTGTGGTTCTCCTTGACGTAGGCTGCTGTGGTTCTCCTTGACGTAGGCTGCTGTGGTTCTCCTTGACGTAGGCTGCTGTGGTTCTCCTTGACGCAGCCTGCTGTGGTTCTCCTTGACGCAGGCTGCTGTGGTTCTCGTTGACGCAGGCTGCTGTGGTTCTCCTTGACGCAGCCTGCTGTGGTTCTCCTTGACGCAGGCTGCTGTGGTTCTCCTTGACGCAGCCTGCTGTGGTTCTCCTTGACGCAGGCTGCTGTGGTTCTCGTTGACGCAGGCTGCTGTGGTTCTCCTTGACGCAGCCTGCTGTGGTTCTCCTTGACGCAGGCTGCTGTGGTTCTCCTTGACGCAGGCTGCTGTGGTTCTCGTTGACGCAGGCTGCTGTGGTTCTCCTTGACGCAGGCTGCTGTGGTTCTCGTTGACGCAGGCTGCTGTGGTTCTCCTTGACGCAGCCTGCTGTGGTTCTCCTTGACGCAGGCTGCTGTGGTTCTCGTTGACGTAGGCTGCTGTGGTTCTCGTTGACGCAGGCTGCTGTGGTTCTCGTTGACGCAGGCTGCTGTGGTTCTCCTGACGCAGGCTGCTGTGGTTCTCCTTGACGCAGGCTGCTGTGGTTCTCCTTGACGCAGGCTGCTGTGGTTCTCGTTGACGCAGGCTGCTGTGGTTCTCGTTGACGCAGGCTACTGTGGTTCTCGTTGACGCAGGCTGCTGTGGTTCTCCTTGACGCAGGCTACTGTGGTTCTCGTTGACGCAGGCTACTGTGGTTCTCGTTGACGCAGGCTACTGTGGTTCTCCGCGACGCAAGATGCTATACGATAGTTTTCCCAGCTGGAGGTTAAGAGAAGTACCAATGTGGTGAGAAGTGTAGGTAGTGTGTGTGTGTGTCACAAGCCTGGCCGGCACCTGACTGATGGTCCAGTCTTACCTCACACCTCACCCCTCCACGCTAATGGGATCTCTCACCTGCACTACTCCGTCACCTGGACCCCGCCGTCACCTGGACCCCGCCGTCACCTGGACCCCACCACCACCTGGACCCCGCCACCACCTGTATCCCGCCACCACCTGGACCCCGCCACCACCTGGACCCCGCCACCACCTGTACCCCACCACCACCTGTACCCCACCACCACCTGTACCCCACCACCACCTGTACCCCGCCACCACCTGTACCCCGCCGTCACCTGGACCCCGCCACCACCTGTACCCCACCACCACCTGTACCCCGCCACCACCTGTACCCCACCACCACCTGGACCCCGCCACCACCTGTACCCCGCCACCACCTGTACCCCGCCACCACCTGTACCCCCCACCACCTGGACCCCGCCACCACCTGTACCCCGCCACCACCTGTACCCCACCACCACCTGGACCCCGCCACCACCTGTAAGTAGTATAAAGTAGGCCAGAACGGTGCCGTTTTGCTTTTTTCGACGGCACCGTTCTGGCCTACCCGTTTTTAGTTACCCCAATGAGATTTGACGGCACCGTTCTGGCCTACCCATTTTTCGTTACCCCGGTGAGATTTGACGGCACCGTTCTGGCCTACCCATTTTTCGTTACCCCAATGAGATTTGACGGCACCGTTCTGGCCTACCCATTTTTCGTTACCCCCGGTGAGATTTGACGGCACCGTTCTGGCCTACCCGTTTTTAGTTACCCCAATGAGATTTGACGGCACCGTTCTGGCCTATCCATTTTTCGTTACCCCGGTGAGATTTGACGGCACCGTTCTGGCCTACCCGTTTTTAGTTACCCCAATGAGATTTGACGGCACCGTTCTGGCCTACCCGTTTTTAGTTACCCCAATGAGATTTGACGGCACCGTTCTGGCCTACCCGTTTTTAGTTACCCCAATGAGATTTGACGGCACCGTTCTGGCCTACCCGTTTTTAGTTACCCCAATGAGATTTGACGGCACCGTTCTGGCCTACCCGTTTTTAGTTACCCCAATGAGATTTGACGGCACCGTTCTGGCCTACCCGTTTTTAGTTACCCCAATGAGATTTGAAGGCACCGTTCTGGCCTACCCGTTTTTAGTTACCCCAATGAGATTTGAAGGCACCGTTGTGGCCTACCCGTTTTTAGTTACCCCAATGAGATTTGAAGGCACCGTTCTGGCCTACCCGTTTTTAGTTACCCCAATGAGATTTGACGGCACCGTTCTGGCCTACCCGTTTTTAGTTACCCCGGTGAGATTTGACGGCACCGTTCTGTCCTCATGTTTTTTCGTTACCCCGCTGACCCATGCACGGGCATTGCTAATGGTCAATGACGTCATCAACTTACCTGGGGATTAAAAGGCCGGCTCCTGGCCCCATCATTTTTCGTTGCCTCAGCGACCCCACACAGGCATTGCTAATGGTCACCCCGTCTTCATCTCCCCTGTTTTAAGTCCGTTTTCTGTTATAGTGTATTTATTCCCATTTTTCAATATTTATAGCAAAGGGGGATTCAATGCTGTCTTCTGTCCAGCCTAATGTGCAATAGCGCTAACCATTATATGCTCGTTTTTTTTCTCAATAAGGTATTGCCATACTGTTTCCCATTGTCTAAGATTTCATATCAACATAAGAAATAAGTTCACCCCTGTTACCAATCCAGTATTTACCCAGGCTTTTTCCTAAATCTAAAACTCATTGCAATTTATGCACATTATTTCATGTTCTGTCCAGTGTTGATAATTTTCATAGCCTATTAATATCCCTTTATCATGTCCATTCATTCTCATCCATTTTTTTCGCCTTTCTAGAGAATGTAATTTAAGCTTTGTCAATCTTTCTTTAGAGATTGCTTATGTAGCATAGGACAAATAATATGAAAACCCACTATCATCCATTTGTATGAAAACAGTCTCCTGCCAGGCATGGTGACTTCAATGCGATTTCAGTACTAATCCAATATTGCTTCATAACGCATAAATATATATATGTACATAATATATATGCACGTACATAAATATATATGCACATCTCACATTCGCTCAAAAACATGCCTCCCCTACACCTACTGTAGCATATAACAAATTCAAATATTCATTCAGTAAAAGCAAGTCTCTCATGTTTTAAAATAAGACCTTCTGCAGTCATCTTCTTTTCTGACGTCATCATCCCTAATGCGCTGTAAGCCCCAATGAGCTTCCAGCCAACGTGCTAATGCCGGTCCTATAGGAGGTTCACACATAAGTGTGAACTCTTAATCACTACCAATACCTTAACTGTACTCTGTAACATCATAGGCGATATTCGTCTACATTGGCTCGTATTTTCGCTCATTGCTCCTATTTTTCTGTTATTCATAACCCGATCAAACCATCCTAACCTAACCTAACCTAACTTATTATTTATAACAAACAAATACATTCACAGACCAGTTGCTGACATTGTTTAGTGACATCACGAAAGCTACCTCGGGTATAGGGATGAGGTATTGTTGGTCATTAGCATATAAGTGTCAAGGTATCACAGCACCTGACTTGTCAAACTATGTGTGTGACGTCACCAGATGGCCAATGCGGCCTTTAGCGTCCTACTAGCATATTATTATTCAAAAATGACTAACCATCCCACCTAACCTAATCAGAGGTTTAAGAATATACATTTTAATCATCCACAACTGAATTATTATTCGGTAATAAGTGCAAAAGTAAACAGAAACCCCAATGTCGTACTGCAATTTAAGCAGAATCGTACATCTGCAGCATAGCAGGCGAGCTGAACATAAGAATAAAGGCAACTACAGAAGTCCTATTGGCCCATACGAGGCAGCTCCTATATATCCCCACCCAATCTCATTCATATTCATGTTCACCTTATGCTTAAAACAACCAAGGGATCCCACTTAAAGTAATAGTTTACATATTAGTTTTTAATAAATAGCTCTCATCCTAGTTTTATACACAACAGCAATTATGAAACCCTATAGCTAGATATCGATTAATCCACAAGTAGTTTCCACACATCTGGCAGCACAGCGGATTACATAAGAACATAAGAACATAAGAACAAAGGAACTGCAGAAGGCCTATTGGCCCATACGAGGCAGCTCCTATTTATAACCACCCAATCCCTCATATATATGTCCAACCCAATGCTTGAAACAATCGAGGGACCCCACCTCCACAATGTTACGCGGCAATTGGTTCCACAAATCAACAACCCTGTTACTGAACCAGTATTTACCCAAGTCTTTCCTAAATCTAAACTTATCCAATTTATACCCATTGTTTCGCGTTCTGTCCTGTGTTGATACTTTCAATACCCTATTAATATCCCCTTTGTTATGTCCATTCATCCACTTGTAAACCTCTATCATGTCACCCCTAACTCTTCGCCTTTCCAGTGAATGCAATTAAGCTTTGTTAATCTTTCTTCATATGAAAGATTTCTAATTTGGGGATTAACTTAGTCATCCTACGCTGGACACGTTCAAGTGAATTTATATCCATTCTATAATATGGCGACCAAAACTGAACTGCATAATCTAAATGGGGCCTAACCAAGCAAGATATAGCTTGAGAACCACACCAGGTGTCTTGTTACTTACGCTGCGATTAATAAATCCGAGTGTCCGATTTGCTTATTACGAACATTATGCATGATCCTTTTGTTTTAAATTCTTACTAATTTAACTCCCAGATCCCTTTCGCAATCCGACTTCGCAATCTCACACCATCTAGCTCGTATCTTGTAACTCTATCATCTTTACCTAGCCTCAGAACTTTACATTTATCAGCATTAAACTGCATCTGCCAGTCCTTTGACCATTTCAAAACCCTATCTAGATCAACTTGAAGTGATAGTGAGTCCTCCTCCGAATTAATTTCCCTACCGATTTTCGTATCATCGGCAAATTTGCAAATGTTGCTACTCAAACCTGAATCTAAATCATTTATATATTATAAACAACAGAGGTCCCAAGACAGAGCCTTGAGGCACTCCACTTACAACATTTTCCCACTCTGACTTGACTCCATTTATACTAACTCTCTGTTTCCTTTGATATAGCCATGCCCTAATCCAGCTTAATATAGCACCCCCAATACCATGAGCCTCTATCTTTTTAATCAGTCTTTCATGTGGCACTGTATCGAAAGCTTTGCTAAAGTCAAGGTACACAACATCACAATCCTTACCACTATCAACTGCCTCAACTATGCTAGAATAAAAGATAACAATTTGTTAAACATGAACGGCCATTTATAAAACCATGTTGCGACTCAATATTAATTATTATTTATGTTTTTCAAGATGAAGACGAATTTTATTTGCTATTATAGATTCGAGTAACTTTCCCACAATAGACGTTAGGCTAATTGGTCGATAGTTAGACGCAAGTGATCTATCTCCTTTCTTAAAACTGGTATCACATTAGCAACTTTCCAAAACTCTGGCACTCTGCCTGACTCTATTGATTTATTAAATATGATTGACAGTGGGTCACAAAGCTCCTCTTTGCATTCTTTCAGCACCCTGGCAAACACTTCATCCGGCCCTGGGGATTTGTTTGGTTTGAGTTTTACTATTTGTTTAAGAACATCCTCCCTGGTAACTGCTAAACTCGTCAACCTGTCCTCGTCCCCACCACATAGACTTGTTCGGCTGAAGGCATATTGTTAAGTTCCTCTTTAGTAAATACAGATACAAATATTTGTTAAAAATACTACTCATCTCTTCATCACTATCTGTTATTTGACCTGTCTCATTTTTAATGGACCTATCCTTTCCCTAGTCTTAGTTCGATATAACTGAAAAAACCCTTTAGATTTGTCTTTGCTTGCCCTGCTATACGAACTTCATAGTTCTTTTTTGCTTTCCTTATCTCTTTTTAAACATTTTTAACCAGTTGTACGAATTCCTGTTCTAAAGTTACCTCCCCATTTTTAATCCTCTTGTACCAAGCTCTCTTTTTACCTATAAGGTTCTTCAAATTCTTTGTTATCCACTTTGGGTCATTAGTAATCGATCTATTCAATTGTGTGGTATACTACGTTCCTGTGCTTTGTTTAGAATATTCTTAAATAAGTTATATATTGAATCCACATCGAAATCCCATTTTACATCACCTATCGCTGGGTTCATGTTTCGCTCCAAGACCGGCCCACACCCCTATACCCAAGACTTTCCAATCAATTTGACCAAAGTTTCTTAGGCTATTAAAATCAGCTTTTCGAAAATCTGGCACTTTAAGATA
>WNGS01049509.1:0-10830 GCA_020271785.1 Procambarus virginalis | reverse complement strand
ATATATATATATAATATATAAATGATCAGAGATCAATACACAGGCATTTATATCAATAAATCATGGAGATCAATACACAGGCATTTATATCAATAATCATGGAGATCAATACACAGGCATTTATATAAATCTGGGCTCATAGCCTAACACCAATATCTGGTTTACTACCAATATATATAATAATAATAACACAAGAAATGAATTAGTCACAGTAATTCCTTAATGAATCCTGGTGCTTGCACCACCCACATAGATATATATGTAAACTAATACTGTGAGCGCTCTGGGTAGCCTCACCACACACTGTGCTCTCTGTGACTTAGACTCAGGTGAGACTTGCTCACGACATATAAAATATTCTGACAAGTATCTATAGCTAACTAAAGGGGAAATGGGAGGGTAACTGTAAACACCTACTTACCTATCCTAGGATGACAGTTGGGTTGTAGCTCCTGGTCCAGGCTCTCGCCTCGTACACCCTCCAGAAACACAAGCCAACGCCTTAGGATTTTCGCGTCTCGCCGCTTTCTGTACACTGCAGGTCCGTGCTCCTTCCCTACAGTACGTCGCAGGGTGAAGTCGGTCTCCTGGCCGTCAACTTTCCCTCCAACTACGGCAGCCAGCCTACGTCTCGGCGGTCGTCGTACGTTTCCCAAATAGTCCTTGTCACTGTACTCCCAGAGGAACTGCCTCTCACCACTACGAAGTCACTGTGAAGTTATCAGCCGTCCCAGACGATACTGCTTAAGCTCACACGCACAGCACCCGACTTCAGAGCACTTGAAGCTCACTTCACTGTCAATTCCCTCGTCGTCTAGATATGTCACTAGGTATTTGGGAAGACTTCTCGACGTGCTTGCATCCAACTGTTGACTCGTAGGGTTCCACGAAGGTGGGGTTACTGTCAAACTTGACAGGATCGTCGATCACACGTTCAACCAAGTTGACAAGGTGGTCAACTCGATTCACTCACGGTGGATTGGCCCGGCCACTAAGCTGTCTCTTATACTGGTGACTGCCAAGGACGTCACACACGACGATGCCTGCCCACTTCTTGCAACGCACCTGTTCCGGAGCACTTGTTGCTCATATTCTGTCAATTCCTTATCTGAGCCACATCTGGGTTGCAGGAAGACCTCACAGAGTGCGCGCTAACAACTGGAGACGCTTACATCCACCGGAGCTCGGTAATCCGTCACTCAAACAGGATGACCGGTCGCACGTCCTGCCTCTCGGACGCGTCGTGTGAGACTGATAGCGCGCGAAGGCGCCGCCACGGCTGGACCCCCTTGCCTATGTGACGTCACATTTTCCAAAGTCGGTTTTCATTGGCTCCCAGTGCCACGTCGCTGACGGTGACCAATCTGGCGACACTGACGTCACACAGTTTTGGCGGGAGAACAGACTCGCCAGCGCCATTTTGGCTCCCTAAAGGGCCTATCCCACAGGCCAAAACTTCTTCTTTCACGAATTTCTCGGCTCATCGAGAATACTCTCTCTCCCACATATGTTCAATTGATGCCTGCAACGTAGAGAACGCTCGGGAATAGTGGACATGACTCTTACAGCAGGCGTGGGAGAATTAGAAGGGGGGAAACACCGTCACATACCCCTCCCCTTAAAATAAGAGTCATGTCTGGTTAGTGCTGCGGGACAACGCATCTGCGACTACGTTGTCCTTGCCACTGAAAATCTGGCTTCCAGCCAGTATTGCAGCCGCCAATGTGTGACACTCCTCATGTGTCTGCAGACCGTCTTCAAGGTCATCCTTGGCGTCCACTGCTTACCTATTACGGACCGAGGGCTCCACACCTCCGTCCGTTCACCAGCTGGAACTGTGAGAAGTTAACGGTTCTGCCACTACTTGACGAACGACCAACAAAACGGGGTCCACCGTCTCTTCCCATTCGTCTCCCTGCCTGTGCAGAACATTCTCAGAGCTGTCTCCGAGGTGGAGTGGACTCTTCCGATCCCCCTTCGACTGCGATCGGTAGGGCGACGACCGAATCTGCATCACTCCCCAATTTATCACTGTTCGTCTGACACACTAGACCGGAATATTTCCACTGTCAGCCTGATTTCCTGGGCCTCCTCACCAAGAGAAAAGATGTTGTAGTTGCCCAGCCACTTCTCTCGACGTTGAACGTCGCATCGTGGTCACCCTAGGCGACCCGCAGAGTCAACAGCGTGCAACGGACTCAACACTGCCGCTCTGGGCAACGCTACTTGGTCTCTCGTACCTGGAGAGGCTTTTCCGACCTCTATCCTTACAGGTTTACACTGTCTTTTAATATGCCTCTTGCCTGTTAAAGTGAGTAGCTTTCTCGGGACCAACACGTCCTTCCTTTGCCTCTACAAATCAATTTGGGGAATTCTGCCTGCTGCACCTCCTCGAGACGAGTGCGGTCCACCCCAGGAGAACCGGTGAGGGTCACCTGTACCTCACCTTCTGGGCTGCCTTCGCCCTCCACTCGCTCTCCGGGTTCCATAACGAGGTGATCATTCCCAGGCCGCGGACGTCTCCTCGTCGGCCTTATCAGATCCACGCCTCCTCGTCCGTCGCACTGCCTCGGAGTTACAGCACAGACAGGGAACGCCTCCATGGCGATTCTTTCTCGTCCCCGCAGGCGTCGAACACTCCGCCTTTCTTCTCGAAGTGCTCCAAGCACTCCTCGTCCTTCACGAGGTTCGGTAAGACACGTCCTCCACATGCGTCATTTCCCAAATGACCTGTGCTCCCTCGTGGGCATCGTCGCACAGACCCCCACTACTAGGGTTTGGCATCATAATCCGAACTCAGGGTACCCGGTGTAGGGGCATCTGCACTGGGCCTCCCACAGTGTTCACACTTGCCTCTCTACACAGGTATTCTCGTGACACTCAGGGAAAGGGTTCTGCTCACCAGGGTAAATTCCGCCCAGTGTCTCTTAGCATCATTACCGGGATGGGGTCTGCGTCCCCCCATTACAGTTCCCTCACGCACGAATGGGTTAGCCTTTTCTTCCTAAGTACGGGCCATCCCGCACTCCTTCGGCTAACTGGTCCTCTACCTGTACAAAAGCAACGTAACCCCGCTGCTTAGGACGTCTACATTCGCGCGCATGTGTCCCATTAACCCGCAGTTGAAACAGCGGATCCTTCTTCTTCCGCGGACTTCTCTTGCGCCTTCCAAAGACTCATGCTCAGCTTCTCCGGCCGTAACGATAACAAGATCTCTTGAGCTCTCCCTCGGTGACTTCTTCGGCGGTTCCACAGCACTCTTCTGTCTCCTACTGTCTCATTCGAGGGGTAGGACTGGGAGAACTCGGTCCCTGTCCTCCATCGTCCGACCTTCTATTATTTCTCCCATAATGGAGAATGCGGGCGGTCGGTGCTGTCCCTCTCGAAGTGGACGTAACGCTTCTTCTAGCATGTCTGCTCGATCGGCCCGCGGCTCTCAGGTCCTTGATGTCCGCTCCTTTACTCTCACCCTAATCTCGGGAGAGAGCACGGACATGAACTTTTCCATGACCATCAGCCCTTGATGTCTTCAGCCGATCTTGCTCCTTCTGACTCCAGCCATTTCAAGAATTTCCTTTCCATGTCCCTCGCCGTCTCCGCATACGATTTTCCTGGCGATCGGGTACATTCTCTGAACCTTTTCTATAGCACTCCGGCGTCAGCTTGAACGAATGGAGCACGGCCCGTTTTACTGCATCATAGTTGGTACATTCCTGGAGATCGAGCATATTATAAGCTTCACGAGCTTCACCAGTGAGCCTTCCCTGAACTAGCTCCGCCCACTCTGCCCTCGGCCACTTCTTCAACGTAGCGACCCTTTCGAAATGCTCGAAGAAGCCCTCAGCCTCATTAGGCACGAAGACGGGCAAATCCCTCTCTCTCACTCGGCGGTCTTCCTGCTGTTGTGGTGGGGCAGTGGAATAGTCCTAGCTCAGCTCGCTTCAGCTCAATCTCCTTGTTCGCTTCAACCTCCTGCAGCTTCGTCCTAGCATCTATTCGCGCCCTTCGTTGTTTCAGCTGTGCCTCTCGTTCTTCCTGCGCAGCTGTGCTTGTGCTCTCGTCTTCTCTGCGCTGCTGGCTTCTCTTCTGCTTCCTCGCGCTTCAGCTGTGCTTCTCTTTCTTCTCTGCGCAGCTGTGCTTCTCTTTCTGCTTCTCACGCTTCAGCTGTGCTTCTCTTTCTTCTCTGTGCAGCTGTGCTTCTCTTTTGCTTCCTCACGCTTCAGCTGTGCTTCTCCTTCTTCTTGCACAGCTGTGCTTCTATCTGCATCTCATTATTTCCAGCTTGACACTGCGCCTGCTGCCACTGGATCCCCGGCTGCTGCCACTACTCAAGTTCTCTCCCACACTGGCAGGTGTCTGTGGCCGTTCCTCTCCGAAGGCTTCATCACGTGCCTGAGCTGTGCCATGATCTCAAGTCTTCTTTCTCCCACTTTGGAAGCTCTCAACTTGATCCCAAAGTGGTCGGCGATCGTCTGCAGCTGTGCCTTGGTGCACTCCTCCAGTACTTGCTCGTCTCTCGTGTCGATAAAACTGGCTACTTTATCATCTCCATCTTGTGACTGTGAGTGAAAACTTAGGCCTGATATCTAATACCACAATTACAACCTTGATCTTGCTGTAATCCTGGCAAGGTCGCCATGTCGGGGTGTCACGGTTCTTGTTAGTGAAGGGTTAAAGCAACGGTAGACTGGATCTCCTCTCAGGTGTTGCTCTGATACAATACCCTTACTCACCGTCGTCTACGGGTCTTCCTCGATCCTCTAGGCTCCACTGCACGCCCCGGAGAGTACCCCAGTCGATCTCACAACCGGCCTTAAGTTGTAAGATGAGTGGAGACACAGATCGTTCCCTCAATCTGTGGCCCGCCCCGACACAGAACTCTACACAGCCTTCAAGGTCGCCAACTGGTGTTTTTAGGTGTCCAGTAACACTGCAGTGGTGAGGTGTAATTGTGGTAATTGTGTAAGAGCAATTTCAAATAGTATGGTCTCAGGCAAGTCACTCTGTCTTACTTCCTTACACGGTCACAAGATCAATGGAGGGGATGATATCACACCAAAGAGTTTTGGTATTTTACTTAAAAGACAACGAGAAATATATATGCATCAATGTATCAGGAACACAGTATTACGGCTGCTCACTCCGCCGCAAATAATGACAAATAATCCAGAACGCACCAAATGGTAACACACGGCAACCCCTCGCGTCACCTGTCAAAGTCAGCTGACTCTGGGCCCTAGCACCCGTGAGAAAGAATAGTACTTGTTTTCTAATTCTGTCACGATCCCCGTTTATTTAACTTTTCGCAAAACAATGTATTTAACATTCACATGGCATACTTATGATTTCACTGGCCTCACGATCAATATCTTATTCACAATGCACTCACAGTGACTTTTCACCGTACCAAAAGATTACTCTGTTCTTAATAATATTTACTGTGAATGCACTCGCTTGATCACTGAACTTATCTTTACATCTATACTTTCTCTCAAAGATATATCACTGACAATCACTTCACGTATATGATATTATTCAGTACACAGGCATGTACATAGATAAATCAGTAATCAAATTACAGGCATATATATATATATATATATATATATAAATAGATCAGGGAGATCAATACACAGGCATTTATATCAATAAATCATGGAGATCAATACACAGGCATTTATATCAATAAATCATGGAGATCAATACACAGGCATTTATATAAATTCTGGGCTCATAGCCTAACACCAATATCTGGTTTACTACCAATATATAATAATAATAATCATCACAAGAAATGAATTAGTCACAGTAAATTCCTTAATGAATCCTGGTGCTTGCACACACCCACACATAGATATATATGTAAACTAATACTGTGAGCGCTCTGGGTAGCCTCACCACACACTGTGCTCTCTGTGACTTAGACTCAGGTGAGACTTGCTCACGACATATAAAATATTCTGACAAGTATCTATAGCTAACTAAAGGGGAAATGGGAGGGTAACTGTAAACACCTACTTTATCTATACTAGGATGACAGTTGGGTTGTAGCTCCTGGTCCAGGCTCTCGTCTCGTACACCCTCCAGAAACACAAGCCAATGCCTTAGGATTTTCGCGTCTCACCGCTTTCTGTACACTGCAGGTCCGTGCTCCTTCCCCTACAGTACGTCGCCGGGTTGAAGTCGGTCTCCTGGCCGTCAACTTTCCTCCCAACTACGGCAGCCAGCCTACGTCTCGGCGGTCGTCGTACGTTTCCCAAATAGTCCCTTGTCACTGTACTCCCAGAGGAACTGCCTCTCACCACTACGAAGTCACTGTGAAGTTATCAGCCGCCCCAGACGATACTGCTTAAGCTCCACACGCACAGCACCCGACTTCAGAGCACTTGAAGCTCACTTCACTGTCAATTCCCTCGTCGTCTAGATATATCGCTAGGTATTTGGGAAGACTTCTCGACGTGCTTGCATCCAACTGTTGACTCGTAGGGTTCCACGAAGGTGGGGTTACTGTCAAACTTGACAGGATCGTCGATCACACGTTCAACCAAGTTGACAAGGTGGTCAACTCGATTCACTCACGGTGGATTGGCCCGGCCACTAAGCTGTCTCTTATACTGGTGGACTGCCAAGGACATCACACGCGACGATGCCTGGCCCACTTCTTGCAACGCACCTGTTCCGGAGCACTTGTTGCTCAATATTCTGTCAATTCCTTATCTGAGCCACATCTGGGTTGCAGGAAGACCTCACAGAGTGCGCGCTAACAACTGGAGACGCTTACATCCACCGGAGCTCGGTAATCCGTCACTCAAACAGGATGACCGGTCACACGTCCTGCCTCTCGGACGCGTCGTGTGAGACTGATAGCGAGAAGGCGCCGCCACGGCTGGACCCCCTTGCCTATGTGACGTCACATTTTCCAAAGTCGGTTTTCATTGGCTCCCAGTGCCACGTCGCTGACGGTGACCAATCTGGCGACACTGACGTCACACAGTTTTGGCAGGAGAACAGACTCGCCAGCGCCATTTTGGCTCCCTAAAGGGCCTATCCCACAGGCCAAAACATTCTTCTTTCACGAATTTCGCTGCTCATCGAGAATGCTGGTCTCTCCCACATATGTTCAATTGATGCCTGCAACGTAGAGAACGCTCGGGAATAGTGGACATGACTCTTACAGCAGGCGTGGGAGAATTAGAAGGGGGGAACACCGTCACAATATATATATATATATATATATATATATATATATATATATATATATATATATATATATATATATATATATATATATATATATATATATATATATATATATATATACATATGTTATTAAATATGACCGAAAAAGTAAGATTAATAATTCTAACACGAATTTTCTCAATTTTCCTTATGTTTCTTTTTACTGATGACGGTAAATGAAAAATCAATTCTCCAAAATTCATTCTTTATTTCTAGTCTGACGCGACACTTGAGCGCGTTTCGTAAAACTTATTACATTTTCAAAGACTTCAGTTTATCCACACACAACTTTATGACAGCATTTTGGCTCTTATACCTGTATTTGGGTGAGGTGATGTAATACAATAGTGGGGTGAAAAAACGAATTTTCAACAAAACATAGAACACGAAACAATGGGTAGTCGGGTAACAGATAGAAGTTGGGTAACTGCAGAAGGCCTATTATCCTGTATTTCCTGATGTTTCTATATTCTACCCATTTCAAGACTCCGCTCCAATATAGAAACATCAGGAAATACAGGATAATAGGCCTTCTGCAGTTACCCAACTTCTATTTGTTACCCGACTACCCATTGTTTCGTGTTCTATGTTTTGTTGAAAATTCGTTTTTTCACCCCACTATTGTATTACATCACCTCACCCAAATACAGGTATAAGAGCCAAAATGCTGTCATAAAGTTGTGTGTGGATAAACTGAAGTCTTTGAAAATGTAATATGTTTTACGAAACGCGCTCAAGTGTCACGTCAGACTAGAAATAAAGAATGAATTTTGGAGAATTGATTTTTCATTTACCGTCATCACTAAAAAGAAACATAAGGAAAATTGAGAAAATTCGTGTTAGAATTATTAATCTTACTTTTTCGGTCATATTTAATAACATATATATATATATATATATATATATATATATATATATATATATATATATATATATATATATATATATATATATATATATATATATATATATATATATATATATATATATTGTCGGGGTTTCACGGTGTTCTCGTTAGTGAAGGGTTAAAGCAAAGGTAGACTGGATCTCCTTTCCAGGTGGTTGCTCCGACAATAACCCTTACTCACCGTCGTTCGGCGGGTCTTCCCTCGATCCTCTAGGCTCCACTGCTCGCCTCGGAGAGTACCCCAGTCGGTCTCACAACCGGCCTTTAAATTGCAAGATGAGTGGGTGCACAGATCGTTCCCTCAATCTGTGGCCCGCCCCGACACCAAACTCTTACACAGCCTTTAAGGTCGCCAACTGGTTTTTTTTTTTAGGTGGCCAGTACACCGCAGTGGTCAGGTGTAATTGTGGCAAGAGCAAATTCCAGTAATATGGTATCAGGCAGGTCACTCTGCTTTACTTCATTACACGGTCACAAGATAAATGGAGGGGATGATATCAAACACCAAAGAGTTTTGGTATTTTACTTAAAAGACAACGAGAAATATATATGCATCAATGTATCAGGAATAATATATGACAATTGCTCCATTCATAGCATAATATTCTGGAGCGCACCGATATGGTAACATCTGGCAGCGCCACGCGTCACCTGTCAGATGTCAGCTGACCGGGACCCTCGCGATCGTGGGAACAGACTAGTACTTGTTTTCTAATTCTGTCACGATCCCCGTTTATTTAACTTTTTCCAAAACACTGTATTCAACATTCACATGGTTTACTCATGATTTCACTGGCCTCACGATCAACATCTTATTCACAATACTCTCACAGTGACTTTCCACCGTACCAAAAGATTACTCTATTCTTAATAATATTTACTGTGAATGCACTCGCTTGATCACTGAACTTTTCTTTATATCTATACTTTCTCTCACAGAGATATCACTGGCAATCACTTCACGTATATGATATTATTCAGTACACAGGCATGTCATATATAAATCAGTAATCAAATTATAGGCATATATATATATATAAATCATGAAGATCAATACACAGGCATTTATATCAATAGATCATAGAGATCAACACACAGGCATTTATATCGATAGATTATAGAGATCAACACACGGGCACTTATATCAATAGATTATAGAGATCAATCCACAAGCATTTATATCAATAGATTATAGAGATCAATCCACAGGCATTTATATCAATAGATTATAGAGATCAACACACCAATATCTGGTTTACTACCAATATATATAATAATAGTCACAGTAAATTCTCTGATGAATCTTGGTGCTTGCACACACCCACACATAGATATATATGTAAACTGATACTGTGAGCGCTCTGGGTAGGCTCACCACATACTGTGTTCTCTGTGACTTAGACTCAAGTGAGACTTGCTCACGACATATAAAATATCCTGACAAGAAAATATATAGCTAACTAAAGGGGAAATGGGAGGGTAACTGTAAACACCTACTTCACCTATCCTAGGATGACAGTTGGGTTGTAGCTCCTGGTCCAGGCTCTCGCCTCGTTCACCATTCAGAAACACAAGCCCACGCCTTAGGATGTCGCGTCTCGCCGCTTCTGTACACAGCAGGTCCGTGCTCCTTCCTCTACAGTACGTCGCAGGGTTGAAGTCGGTCTCCTGGCCGTCAACTTTCCTCCCAACTACGGTAGCCAGCCTACGTCTCGGCGGTCGTCGTACGTTTCCCAATTAGTTCTTGTCACTGTACTCCCAGAGGAACTGCCTCTCACCACTACGAAGTCACTGTGAAGTTACCAGCCGTCCCAGACGATGCTGCTTAAGCTCACACACGCACAGCACCCGACTTCAGAGCACTTGAAGCTCACAACACTGTCAATTCCCTCGTCGTCTAGATATATCGCTAGGTTTGGGAAGACTTCTCGACGTGCTTGCATCCAACTGTTGACTCGTAGGGTTCCACGAAGGTGGGGTTACTGTCAAACTTGACAGGATCGTCGATCACACGTTCAACCTGGTTGACAAGGCTGTCAACCCGGTTCACTCACGGTGGGTTGCCCGGCCACTAAGCTGTCTCTTATACTGGTGAACCGCCAATGACGACACACGTCGATGCCCGCCCACTTCTTGCAACACCTGTCCCTGAGCACTTGTTGCTCAATATTCTGTCAATTCCTTATCTGAGCCACATCTGGGTTGCAGGAAGACCTCACAGAGTGCGTGCCAACAACTGGAGACGCTTAATCCACCGGAGTTCGGTAAATCCGTCACTCTGACAGGATGACCGATCGCGCGTCCTACCTCTCGGACGTGTCGTGAAAGACTGATATCGCCACGGCGCCACACGGCCGGACCCCCATGCCTATGTGACGTCACTTTCCCAAAGTTGGTTTTCATTGGCTCCCAGTGCCACGTCGCTGACGGTGACCAATCTGGCGCCACTGACGTCACACAGTTTTGGCGGGGAGAACAGACTCGCCAGCGCCATATTGGCTCCCTAAAGGGCCTATCCCACAGGCCAAATGTACTTATTTCGCAAATTTCTCGGCTCTTCGAGAATACTGTTCTCTCCCACATATGTTCAATTGATGCCTGCAATGTAGAGAACGCTCGGGAATAGTGGACATGACTCTTACAGCAGGCGTGGGAGAATTAGAAGGGGGGGAACACCGTCACAA
>WNGS01049502.1:3189-26543 GCA_020271785.1 Procambarus virginalis | reverse complement strand
TAGGAGCGTACAATTGCTCCAGAAGCGATCTAAGGATTGCTTCGGTGGACACCCAGCAGGGAAGTGCTATAGTATTATTTATATTATGAGATCTCTGTATAATTTTTACTGTGCACTGTCCATCGTTACGCCGCATGACCTCCCCAAACAACAAGTATGTCCACAAGGAATTAATTCTATTCCTTCTATTGAATAGTGATGATAAAGGATATTTGGTGTAAACAATTGGTACATTTAATTGGAATTTCAGCTTATGTTGAAAGCAGCCGTGGTCCTCTCACTCACCCACGCCACGCTCGGGCACACGTGTTGCAGCAAGTACCAGACGACGCCATCACACCTCTACCTCTCCGTTCACTGTCACAGCTAAGCAGCTGAATCCTTTTCCAGTTATTTTTCTTTCATTAAGTGACGTTGATAATTAATCATCAGTCAGAAATATTTCGTTTATATGATTTGAGACATCTAGTACAATTTGATAGCCTCATGAAATTTAAATGTGTGGGGACCGACCTGTGAGATTTATATATATTTAATTTATATGAATTTATATAGAATTTATATTTACGTTAATTTATATACTTCGATAGCAATTTGTATGATGTTGAGTGGACTGTATTTCTGCAATAATCTCACAAATCGATTCATACACATTAGGGGGGGTTTATTAAATTTATATATATGCAGCCAACCAAACTACAGTATTAAACTACATATATTGTTAAACATTGAATAGGTTCCTTATCTTATTTGTACAGCCGGCCTTATTTTCCAGGTAAAACTAGGATGTAGACACCAAATTTTCCTCGTGTGAGGTAGCTTCCATCACCCTGGTAACTGGTAGACAAAGCATGCTTCCTCGTCTTGTACCTGTCAAAGGGCGCTTGCTATAAAGCCAGAATCCTAAATGACAGCTATATCAGAGAAAACACTGTACTTGAACCAAATAAAGACCAAGGCTTAATTACCTTTAGTTTGAGGCGATCTCGTATTCTAACCGGCTCACCCCATCTACTGACATTAATGGCCAAAAATGATTAGATATACGGGTTTCGGCAGAACACTTAGCTGGTTTATTGTTGACTGCGTGTTGATAATGGTAGACCTTTGGTTCCCATAACACTTCGTCCAAGAGAAATTAACAGGAGTCGTTTACTCCCGTGCGCCTCTGTGGTCTTAATAACAACAATGGCTGACCACTCCCTACTACTGACGCCTCCTCACTTTGTAGAGATGCCAGTAATTTGATAGAAGGGTCACATTTACTCTATTTTGATATTGATAATTAAGTTAATTAAAATGAGATGTTTTTATGATGGTAAAAGTCCAAAGACTAATGTATTTAGGAATAATTCCCAGCAAAATAGCTAGTGAATTATAATAGTATGTGGCTATGATATCCCGTTTTCTATAGACGGAAACTCCACTACAAGCTACATTTCTATGGGTAACTTGTTTATACAATGCAGCAGCATTATCTGCAATTGTATGTAATATTAAATGGTGTCGGATTTTCCGACATAATTCCCCGGGGCTGCTCACGGGTCGAAGTCCTATTTAGAACAGACGAACACCGATACTCCTCCTTCGAATTATTAGATTAATTTGATGTTAGTAGTTAGTAATCACACATTTGTGCGTCTGTTCGTACAGGACGGATGTCCCGTACTCGAGTTGCAGGGGTTAGAAGTCTAATGCGATTTCATTTCCCTGTTAACTCTTGAAAGGCTAAAATTCAAGCCTAATTACATATTATTTAACCCAGAAGACTGAATGTGATCAAATACTACAGTCAAGTATGATTCAGGGACTGCAGTGAGATCAGTGACATTAGATATAACTTGAAGTTTCTTCAGGTAACTGGTCACTGATATATATACACTGAGGCCCATGGAATTCATCTTGATTAAATAATAAATGTATCAAATTCAGTCATCAGATTTATTGGGGTTTAATTTAGTTAGTTGATTCAGAGGATTGAATAGCCCATCACTAAAGTCAAGTATGGTTCTGAGACTGCAGTGGGTTCAGTGACATTGGTCGCTGTGACTTGTAGCTGTTTAGGCTACTGTTCACTGATTTGCCACTGAAGACCTCATGAACTCATCTTCAGCTTTAAATGATGATATTAACATCAACCTCTGTTGCTATAGTCAGCTGTAATCTCCTTAGTATAATGCTACTGGAGAAATATAATCAGCTGACAAATTTAGATTTCTATTGGTATTGTTTATCTGCAGAGGTAGGTCTCCTCAGGCTTGATACTGGGCCTGAGAGTAATTTGCTCCTGCAGAATTTAGCATGGTTATGCCCTGATATTTAGTAGGGCTACCAATGAATCGATGGAAGTAGTCTGTCCCTACAAGGAGATCGAAGTCGGTGAGGTGATCAGACTTAATATTATCTGCCAATTTTACTCCTCTATTTCTCAGGAATTTGGCTGTTGCTCTCAGACCTTGAACTTGTAGGTCTACTGGTATTTTGTCCACCACAATGGCTTGTACTTGACAGACGTACCTGCCTAAACGTACTGATGGTTGTACCACCTGGTAGACTTGAGGTCCTGCATCTGTTATAAACCCTGAGATGTTCATTGTCGTCTGGGCTACAGGCTTTAATTGTAGATCATCTGCCAACCTTTTAGTGACAAATGTTCTCTGGGACCCTTGGTCAAACAACCCACGGGTATGGACCTTGGCCCTCTTATTCAGGATGGTAATTTGGGCAGTAGGCAAAGTGGTATTACCTTTAGACTTTGCCGATTGGACACTCTTCGTTTGTTGCACCTTGCAGTACTGAACTGTGGTGGGAATGCTATCTTCCACCTTGGGTCTTGAATACGTTAATTTCGTATATTTGCACAGTGCTGCATGGTGCCTACCTCTTCTACACCTGTTGCAGGTGTTGAATTGGGTATCACAATAGTCTATGTTGTGTGACTTGAGACACCTTGAACATCTCCCTAATTCCTGGAGTCGCTCAATACGAGTGTCTCTGGTTGGATAATTAGCACAACCGTATGTTGAATGTTTCTTTTTGCAGAACATACATGTCCCCCAGCCTACTGCACGTTTGGAAGTTACCGGTTTGGGTGAACTAGTAACAGTAGGCTTGGAGGATTCTGCTGCATTGCCAGATTTTCTGCAACTTGATGTTAAAGTAAATGACTGATGTTTATTTGGGGTAGTTGTTTTACCCTTTAATTGACTATTATTTTCTATTTCTGAAGGCTTGCATGAGGCTTTAACTCCTCATTTGCTCGTCGTTTGTTTATGATGGAATGTAAACCTTCAGTGATGTCCTGTATTGTCAGGATGGTGTTATGTTCTTGTGCGTATAATTCATCTAGTATATCGCTGGACAATTTTCGTTGAAGGACTACTTTGGTCATCCATTTGTGAGATTTTTCTCTACGCCTACCTCCCTTAGGAGGTGGACTACAAGTTTAAAGGCTGCTCTTGGCAGTTAAGCATGAGTCCAGTAGAAAAAGGAGAAGCGGGAGCAAACCGCCAGGCTTCCACCAGCAGGGGTGAAAACCTGTCCACAATAGGCCGCTGGTTCCTCCTAGTTAAACATGACGTTAAAACCAATAAAGGGTAACCGACGGGTTCTCACAATCAAATTTTATATTTGTTGTGGCGCTATGAATTGGAATTCGAATTCCCAAGAGCACAGCCGTCATATCAAAGATCAAAACAACAATATCAAATATATCAGAACATGGGTGTGGCACAGAATAGTTGAAGGTTGACATCAAAGACCGTTTAACAAAATTAAACAATTTATTAATAACAAGAGACTAGACTACTACATTATCGAGTTTACATTTACGTTAATGTCCCTCCAGTGGCACTATAACCAACAGCTAACTAGCAATCCTTGCTGTGTGGCTGCATACTGAACTAACCTGAACACAGGTGTGCCCACTGACGACGCAATATTGCAAATCAAAGAAAAATATCACAGACTAAGTTACACCGCAGCGAGTGATTTAATTACGTTAATGTCCATCCAGTGGCATTTGCAACACAGCTATTCAACAGCCCCTCGAGAAATGACAGCAGGCTCCATCCTGCTGACACTTCGGGCTGACAACATGAACTAACTGAACAAAAGTTATCCACTGATGACACAAGCAAGCAATCAATAGTGACACGACTTAAGGTGTCAGCTACTCTAATCACGAGCTTAAGGTCCTCCCGCCCAACAGGAGCGACCCCCGTAACTAGGCGGGTAGTCCAACAGTGACTCCCCCTATCACAACTAAAGTGAACAAAGTCAGGCAAGGTGGGATTCTGGGACACAGCTCCACTCATCCCTAAGTTACTTTACCCTCGTCACTAGACGATAACCAAAAGAAATTGCCTTAATCAATTACAACATTGATTATGTGAATAATGATGGAAATTGACTGATCACAGCAGTCAGCAACAAGTACTACTTTAATCACAAACAAGTGTCTCACGCTAGACACAACATGATAGTACTCTACGTTAACACAAGTCCTCTTGTCACAATAACTCAAACTCTTAAATTACATCACACTTGACTCCTTGCAAGTATTCAGTGAGTAATTCTTAATTAAGGTCAAACGGACCACTAATTACATCCCAATTGAGTTACGTTAACTAAGCCTACCCCAAGTGGGTGGCTTCTCAACAGTCTGTGTATCATTAATTACTTTTACTATGAGTGCTAATTACCCTAATTAACCTCGAGCAATTAATTAACTGTCACCAGGACCGATAATTAATCATACATAAATACGTCTCACTCCGCACTGCCTAAGCAGGTCTCATCAAACACTGTGAATTCACGGAAGAGGAGTTAATTACTAATTAACAATGAGTGCAACTTAATCCACTGTCACCAGACAGAATATGATTAATATAACGTATTATGCTAACCCCATGACCTCGCTTTACCGAGTCATCTGAGTCCTCAAGACTCCAGACGTTAATTACTCCACTAATTATCATGAGCCACTAATTGCCCTAACCCCGAAAGGCAGTTAGTCTCGAGCAACTGACGTTAACACTATCACTGACAGACTCTGACAGATCCTCTCCCACTACGTGAATTCATGATGAGAATGCTAATTACATAATTAGCTAGAGTGGTCAATTAATTGTCACACGGACAATTAATTGCACCGGAAACGTATTCCCACAAGCTCAAGTTCAACACTGTTCTCCCATAACAGCCCTCACTCATTCAACAACTACAAATGTGCACCCCCTTATCCAGTTAATTACCCCTAATTAACTCACTGAATCCTCAAGTTCTCAACACAACTTAAAGAAACAAAGTAACCCTAAGGTTACATAGGTCACACATATAATGGCATGCAAAACAACATAAAATAGCACTGCCCACATACGGTTGCGACTACTGCAACTCGTTAATTACTATGCCCACACAGTAATGACACACGGTTTTGCAACAATCAAGGTATCCAATATTACTGCCCCTCTAATCTTGCAAACGTTGCAAAAGATCGCCCGATCCCGGTGGCTTCAGCAAGACAATTTACGTTAATATAAGGCACCGTCGCTCTACGCGGACAGCTGGCACTAATTCTCCCATAATTAGGCAAATTAACAAATTGCTCGCTCCCATTAAGTGACTGAGAATTTCCCTGAATACTCAAAGGGTCCCTTTAAATCCTCAACACAGTTCCTAGGACAGTAATAACGTATACCTGATACCACTGCACAAACCTGCACATAATGATACCGTCAGCATGCCCCCCATGCTAATGACATCATTAGGCAATCAGTCAGCGATCACATCTACTGACTCACCACACAACATAATACATGCAACATGCAAATGAAACATATGGAAATGGCCTCCATAAACAATGCAAATTAATCACCAGGACAATATACAGACCTCAGGATATCCACTAATAACCCTGCCCCACGGGCCTGCTTAATTAACTCTAACCTGGCCTAATTACACAATGAGGTACCATGGCACTAACCAAGGCTGAACGATTATACAGAATCGACAGACTGGATCATTTATATGATGATTTTCTACACTGACTGGTCCCATACTCTAGTCAGTCTACACACAACATCTCTACAGATATACAATTATATCACTACATGATTTACTGTGACAATTTCCCTCTCCAGGTACTGCCCCACAGTCACCTGGGCGTGCCACAGACAGGTGTCTCAGCTGCTTCCCTAGCCTGGCCGGGCTAGGGGCCCACACAACTTTTCTCTTATTTCCCTTAATACTGAGACACTGTTACACTGATAAAGTACTCACGTGTCCTTCCACACATTTTTCTCATTTCCCAGGTCTTACCACCTGGCTGTCAACACTTAGCTTGCTCCTCGTGCGTCGACAAGATGTGGCCCTAGGCTGTCCTGGGAAGGTGGCCAAGGGGGTGGCCAAAGGTGGTGGCCAACATGTGGCCACCGCGTGGCCTTCAGGAGGGTGGCCACGGGTGGCGCGTGACGTCACAGCACCCCACCCCACCCGGGCTGCTCGCGCGCGGGGTAAAGGGGGGTGGCCTGGGCCGGGCCGGGCCGTGGTGACGCACGGGTGGCCAGGGGGTGGCCACGTGGCGCCTGGGGGCATACACACAGGTGGATGGGGAATCACCACTACCCCCCAACAAACTAGAGCATGACTCGCTCTTACACTGGGGTGACAAGGGTGACACTGGCCGGCGTCACCTACCACATGGACGACGTCGGGCGGAATTCAAAGTCCAACAGGGGCCAGTAACAACACCTTAATTACACTGGTAGGCCCTGCCCATTATTCCACCCAATTGTCCATGAACATACAGGATAATCTGAGCCACCTGCTACCCCATGGGGCTCTGATAGCTGCCCCATGGGTGATCACTGTCTCTGAGGCTACTCTCCTGTCCTGCATTTACCAGTCCCAGTTTCTCGCGAATTTGGGCTTCGACACACCCAGGGTGGCTGGAGTGCCATGCAACATGAGTAAACTGAACGACAGGAGCGATAACGGTGGTGGGGGTGGCAGGCCCGCCACCCCCACCTAGACACTCCTCACACCCTTGCTGCCCAATTCAAACTAAACTCTTGGCGGGCTAGAGAGACTCACATCCCCATATCTCTCCCCCTACCTTGTCTTGACCAATCAGCAGGAAGCCGGCACTATTCCTCATGCCGCTTCCAATAACAGCTCTTGGCGCCAAAACTCGGCATAGAAGCAGGGGTGCCTAGACCAATCACAAGCGCCCCTCGCCCTGTGGCGTGGCGTGACGTCACAGGGAGGGTGAGGCCTAACACAACGTCTCAACGTCTCCCTTGGTGGGGGGGGGGAAGGCAACGTTCCCCCACTGTCCCCCCCACCCGTAACGGTTCTTGAGCCATACTACCCTCTCACACCACTCTCCCAATCTCTCTGTTTCACAGAACAGGAAAAATTTCTGTAATTCTCTCTACAGAGCAATCACAGAGCTCTAATTAGTTTTAACTGACAGCATTTAACATAAGCTTTCATATGACACCCAACAAGTATATGTAAATTTTGAAAGCTTCAGTTTCTAGAGTCCCTAGAGCGACTAGCCTATTCTAGAAACTAGGAAAACTAGCTGAGGAGATTCTACATCTCCTCACACCATTCACTAGTAGTTATATCAACCTTAAGACTGAATGTTCTTAGTAGTGACTCAAACTCCATGCTGAAGGATTGTAATGAGTCAGCAGTCTGATCAGGTTGAGGTAAATCCAGCAATTGTAGTACTAGATGTATGACAGTTTTCTCATTGCCAGCATTATTCCTAGGAGCTGGTCTGGGAAATTAATGCTGTCGCTATTTTCATTTACATTTTCTACTACTGGTTCAGCTTCACCTCTAATTTCAGTTTGGAGGCATGTTAACTTAGTGGCCTCTGGTATTGGGTTTTCAGAATCCACAGAGACTGTGGATAAATTGTCTGAGAACTGTTTAATTTCTGGTGTTATAATATTGGGTGAAGCTGTAGTGGGTGAAACTTTATCTTTGTTGATTAAAGGATATAATCTGGCTTGACATATATTCTCAAAAAGATCCAGATTATCCATAACATTATCTACTATATTTGATGTACTTGCTATTTGTTCTGATTCAATTATCCTGTGTAAGTGCTCCAACCTGGCTTGAGTTTCTTCTTCATATTGTGCTAGGTCAGACAGGAATGGTTCCACATCTTCAACTACTATGTCGTCGTCGTCGTGGACCTGATTTTGGTAAGATTTCCTATTTGCTTTCAATATATGCAATTTGGTTTGAATCTGCAATAGTGGTATTTTAACCCGACGATAGCTAATTACAGGCTCATATAACAACTTTTCATATTGGTCGAGATCTCTTGTCAGTTGACGCTTACTTGCTATTAAGCACGCTTTGCTTTCTGTGGATTAGTCATGGTGACTTGTTAATTGGATACCACTGGCTCATAAATTGTGAGCAAGTACTGATGGTAGCCTAGGGTAAATTCTGCACTCACTAGGCTATAATCCTACCTCTGCTAGAGGTTAGCACTTAAAATTAATACACATTATATATATACAATCATACACACTAATGATTTGAGTGATAAATCAGTGTCATTGGAAGTACCTTTAGGTTAGCTCCTCAAAATCACCCTAGGATGGTATAGACACTAATTAATCACTCAAAGGTGTAATGATCTTAAGTAAATTATTATATATATACAACTCAACTCGAGTTGATAAAAATTACACCCAAAATAAGGTCTGCACCATTCATTAATGGTGCTAGGTTGTTTAATATAGTACCACTAGACTATGGTAATAATGGGACTAGGATGAACAATAAATAGTTCAACTAGTCAATGGTAATATCCTACCCTGTTGTGGGTTGACAATTGGTAAATATTGTATTGTGAACACTAGTGCAATATACTAAATAATTCTCTATTTTGGAGAAATAATATACACAATTATTGATGATAGCCTCTTAATAGCCTCTATGAAACTTCTAATATTATCAAGAAGTATTAAATATTATTGACCTCGCGAAATTAACATCACAAAATTCGTAGATAATCTCTCACGCAAAATTTAACACCACGAACTCCGTGAACAATCTCGTGAGGACACAGCCACTAATTTGGCTGGCTTCAATATTAGCGCTGTCATTCCACTGAAAAGAACCCACCAAATCGGAGGGTTGCCGTGAAACCGCTGAGTAAGGCTGAACTGGGCTTGAGGGGCTCCTGAGCTCGATCGCTCGAGGCAATGCCGCCGGTCTTTGACTGGCTTTGTATTGTTGACACTGCACTAGTATATTTAATGAATCCACTGTTTAACTGGTTCATCCGGTACTAAGATGACCAAATAATCTGTCATCCGACTCGAAGATGACCAATAATGTGGGTTCATAGGACCAAATAGTCCGTCATCCGGCTCGAAGANTTTAATAAATCAATAGAGTCAGGCACAGTGCCAGAGTTTTGGAAAGTTGCTAATGTGATACCAGTTTTTAAGAAAGGAGATAGATCACTTGCGTCTAACTATCGACCAATTAGCCTAACGTCTATTGTGGGAAAGTTACTCGAATCTATAATAGCAAATAAAATTCGTCTTCATCTTGAAAAACATAAATTAATAATTGAGTCGCAACATGGTTTTATAAATGGCCGTTCATGTTTAACAAATTTGTTATCTTTTTATTCTAGCATAGTTGAGGCAGTTGATAGTGGTAAGGATTGTGATGTTGTGTACCTTGACTTTAGCAAAGCTTTCGATACAGTGCCACATGAAAGACTGATTAAAAAGATAGAGGCTCATGGTATTGGGGGTGCTATATTAAGCTGGATTAGGGCATGGCTATACCAAAGGAAACAGAGAGTTAGTATAAATGGAGTCAAGTCAGAGTGGGAAAATGTTGTAAGTGGAGTGCCTCAAGGCTCTGTCTTGGGACCTCTGTTGTTTATAATATATATAAATGATTTAGATTCAGGTTTGAGTAGCAACATTTGCAAATTTGCCGATGATACGAAAATCGGTAGGGAAATTAATTCGGAGGAGGACTCACTATCACTTCAAGTTGATCTAGATAGGGTTTTGAAATGGTCAAAGGACTGGCAGATGCAGTTTAATGCTGATAAATGTAAAGTTCTGAAGCTAGGTAATGATGATAGAGTTACAAGATACGAGCTAGATGGTGTTGAGATTGCGAAGTCGGATTGCGAAAGGGATCTGGGAGTTATAATTAGTAAGAATTTAAAACAAAAGGATCAATGCATAAATGTTCGTAATAAGGCAAATAGGACACTCGGATTTATTAATCGCAGCGTAAGTAACAAGACACCTGGTGTGATTCTCAAGCTATATCTTGCTCTGGTTAGGCCCCATTTAGATTATGCAGTTCAGTTTTGGTCGCCATATTATAGAATGGATATAAATTCACTTGAACGTGTCCAGCGTAGGATGACTAAGTTAATTCCCCAAATTAGAAATCTTTCATATGAAGAAAGATTAACAAAGCTTAATTTGCATTCACTGGAAAGGCGAAGAGTTAGGGGTGACATGATAGAGGTTTACAAGTGGATGAATGGACATAACAAAGGGGATATTAATAGGGTATTGAAAGTATCAACACAGGACAGAACGCGAAACAATGGGTATAAATTGGATAAGTTTAGATTTAGGAAAGACTTGGGTAAATACTGGTTCAGTAACAGGGTTGTTGATTTGTGGAACCAATTGCCGCGTAACATTGTGGAGGTGGGGTCCCTCGATTGTTTCAAGCATGGGTTGGACATGTATATGAGTGGGATTGGGTGGTTATAAATAGGAGCTGCCTCGTATGGGCCAATAGGCCTTCTGCAGCTGCCTTTGTTCTTATGTTCTTATGTTCTTATGTGTCTCAATCCAGTAATCAATTACCTGAGGTTCGTCTGCCTACGTTAGACTTACCTACATATGCAGGGCTGGATGAAGAAAATTGGGACACATTTTGGACTTCATTTGAAGTTCATATACATAAAAAATCTTCTCTTGGCAGAGTTTCTAAATTCTCTTACCTAATCAGTCTTCTAAAAGGGGAGGCGAAATAGGTCATAAATAATCTAGCTCTCACTGAGAGTAATTATGAGGAAGCTATAAAACTACTAAAGTTGAACTATTGCAACAAGGAGTTGAGTATAGCTAACCTTTATTACTAGTTACAGGATCTGAATGCACCAAGCAACCGACCAGACTCACTTCAAAGCTTCAGGCTAGAAGTAGAGTCTCTAGTGAAGGCCTTAGGTACTAAAGTTGATGTACCAGCCTCAGAATGGTCAATTAAGTTACTTTTCAGAGGAAATTACCTCGAAATATTTTAGCAGAAATCTGCTCCCACTATAAAACCGAGTTTCCCACTCTCGAGCAAATATTCGAGGGACTGAGAATAATGGTTATCGGGTTGAAAACTCATGATAAGATTAAACCTGATTCTAAACGACCTACCTTGACAACTCAGCCTTCTAGCCTTCAAAGCTTCAGGCTAGAAGTAGAGTCTCTAGTGAAGGCCTTAGGTACTAAAGTTGATGTACCAGCCTCAGAATGGTCAATTAAGTTACTTTTTCAGAGGAAATTACCTCGAAATATTTTAGCAGAAATCTGCTCCCACTATAAAACCGAGTTTCTCACTCTCGAGCAAATATTCGAGGGACTGAGAATAATGGTTATCGGGTTGAAAACTCATGATAAGATTAAACCTGATTCTAAACAACCTAACCTTGACAACTCAGTCAAAGCCAAATCTACTTTGAACAAGTCCAATAAATCCAAACCTAAGACTGCGCCATCCACTGGGAAAAGGAGTGGTAGTGTAGGTATTTATTCAGTATCTCCCTTTGACGTTGCAACTAATGTGTCTACTAAAAGGACAAACTCAGCAAGAGAGAGAAAGTGTTCTGTGAACAAGAACATGTCACCTACAAATGCAATGTTTATCCTAACTTTAATACAAGGATTAAACGATTACAAGAATTACACAGATGCACCAAGTGCATGGGTTCTCATGATCCCAGTAAATGTGTTGTACTTCTACGGTTGTGCAGTAGATGCAACAAAGGTGTGCATCATTATGACTTATGTAGAAAAACTTCTTCACAATCTGTGACACCTATGGAGGATTCTATGAATTCTACCACAGTACAATATTGCAAGGTACACCAAGAAATAAATGTACTTGCTACTGAGTCAGGCAATAATACTACTCTGCCTACAGCTCAACTCAACCTAATTGATAGGAAGTCTAGAGTTAACACTAGAGGTCTCTTTGATCATGGATCACGGAAAACTTTCATCACACAACAATTAGTCGAGCAGTTGAAATTAAAACCTGCCAAAAGTGTGAAACTGAATATCTCTGGGTTCTTGACTAATAGTGGACCTCGTGAATACCAAGTAGTCAAGATGTTGGTGAGACTTGGATCTTCCACTAGTCCAGTAAAAGCGGTGGTAGTAGATAAACTTCCTTCAGACCTGCAGGTCACAGGACTAGCTCGCACTGCGAGATATCTCAGACGTAATCACATGAGGCTAGCGGATCACAAAATAAATTCTGACTACCTAACAGATGTTGGTATCCTAATAGACGCTGACTATTATTACAAATTTATAACCGGATGCACCAGACAACACGGAATGAATTTGTTGTCATCTGCTGGAGGCAAGTTGCTTACTGGACCGGTGCTTAACCAACAAAAAACTGCGTCAACCAACAAACAAACTAACAATTCAATAGTGGCGTGACTAGGCTTGGAACAGTCACCCCTACATTTCAGAGAAATATCTGAAGATAATGAGTCTGATCCACTGGTATTTCGTCTGTGGGATTTAGACACTTTAGGTATTGTCCCTGATAAACCAAACCCTGATGATACTTGGACTTACCAGCAATATCTGGACACAGTTGTCTATAAAGCCAAACAATACTTGGTGAGACTGCCATGGAAGTTGAATCATCCACAACTTCCAGTTAATTATTACATGGCAGCCTCTCAATTACAGTTTCAATTAATACGGCTGAAGAAACTGCCAGATAAATTGAACATGTATCATTAATTAATTCAACAACAACTCAACAGTAAATTTATCGAAGTTGTTGATAATAATGACCGAAAAACAGGTCACTATTTACCCCATCACTCTGTGGTGAAAGATTCATTGACGGCACAAATACGTATCGTTTTCAACTATAGTGCCAAAGGGAAGGCAAACAGCATGACTCTGAATGAATGTCTCCAAACGGGACCTAGCCTGACACAAAGGTTACACGACGTATTGTTACGATTCCGTACTGGTATTTTCGCTTATACTGCTGATATCAGTAAAGCTATCCTTATAGTAGGTTTACAAGAGGAGGAACGTAATTACACCAAATTTCTCTGGATTAAGGACCCACTGGAGGTTGACAGTAATGTCGTAACCTACCGGTTTGCCTCTGTGCTATTCGGTGCGACTTCTTCACCGTTTCTACTTCAAGCCACATTAGATACACATTTGAAGAAGTCAGACAGCCCTTATAAAATGGAGATTAGTGACAACTTGTATGTCAATAATTTCCAGGGAACTACTAATGACAAATCCAAATTGGTAGAAATCTACCATAAGAACCGTGAGTTGTTAGGAGCCAATATGCCACTACAATCATGGGCCTCAAACAACAAATCATTAAACCAGATAATCGAGAAAGAATTTCCGGGTTATCGGGTGCCTAATCAATTAAAGGTTCTGGGCATGGAATGGAACACAGTTACAGACGAGATGAATGTCAAGTCAGTACAAACCAATAATTCAAGCCTTTCCATGAGAAAATTACTCTTGTATGTCAGTCAACCATTTGACCCTTTGGGCTTACTTAGACCTATTTTAATAAGGGGCAAACTCCTCATGCAGGAATGCTGGCAGAAACATATGGGATGGGATGATCCATTGCCAATTGAGTTGCAAGATAAATGGGAAATACTCACAAAGGATTTCAATCAATTAGGTGTTTTGAAATTTCCTCGTAATGCTTCAGGACAAAACTTACCCACAAATTTGCACGTCTTTTGCGATGCCTCTGGCAAAGCGTATGGCGCTGCAGCCTACTTAGTCAATAATGTACAATCCCTTTTACTCACATCAAAAGCAAGTGTTGCTCCAATCAAGAAGAGATCTTTGCCTCAAATGGAGTTAACTGCATTGCTGGTGGGAGTACGATTGGCTCATTGCCTGACCAAGACACTCAATAATATTCACTTTGGTGAAATCGTAGTGTGGTCAGACAATGAGGCAGTCTTACAATGGGTAAAAAATAATAACAATAAAACTCCCTATGTTAGTAATTGTGTTAGGGAAATTCATGAATTATCTGCTGGATATAAATTCAGACATGTCCCCACTAAGGACAATCCTGCAGATTACTTATCAAGAGGCTTAACATTAAAACAGCTAATCAAGTCTTCGATGTGGTTTAATGGACCTTCATGGCATGTTAGTGGTCAGTGGCCCAAACAGAAACCACAAGTCATAGTGACCAGTATCAATACTCCCATGAAAGACCCAGAACCTCATCGAATCTCAGCTATTACTCCTCACAGTTATTCTAACTAGAGTAAGCTATTAAGAGTGACAGTACATGTGTTTGATTTTCTAGCTAAGATAGGAATCAGGCATAAGTTTCCCAATCCTATCATCTACTGGATCAAACGTGCACAACAAGAGACATATGGAAGTGAATATGAAAATCTTCCAGATAAATTAACTAAGTCTCTAGGTATCTGGTATGATACCAACACTCATAATATATTAAGGAGTGGAGGACGTCTGCTTCATGCAAAAATTGATTTGGATACAAAGAATCCGATCCTTCTACCACGTCACCACATTATTACAAAACTTCTAGTTTTACACTATCATCAATATAATACTTTACATGGTGGAATGTTAGACACTCTTACCGACTTGAGACAGAAATATTGGCTTCCCCAAGGTCGTCAAACTGTCAAATTACTTATTAAGTCCTGTGTAGTCTGCAAAAGATACGACGCTCGAGTGTGTCCTTACCCAGGACCTCCACCACTCCCTAAAGAGAGAGTAGTCCATCTTCGTCCCTTTGAGACCACTGGTGTCGATTACACAGGAGCCTTACTTCTCATTGGCACTCCAGATAAGGTACCAGTGAAAGCTTATATTTGCCTCTTCACGTATGCAACCACACGAGGCGTACATCTAGAAGTGACTTTTGACATGAATGCCGAAGCCTTCATCCAAGCCTTTCGAAGATTTGCAGCTCGCAGATCCTGTCCCAAACTAATGATATCCGATAATGGTTCAAATTTTGTGGCAAGAGAAGGCTCCCAATGAGATATATGGAATCATCCAGTAGTGCAGTCTGTCATGCAGAGACGACAATGCCACTGGAAATTTGTAGCTCCCAGAGCCCCCTGGCAAGGTGGGTTCTACGAATGTATGATAGGGACTGTCAAGAAATGTTTAAGGAAGACCTTGCATCGACAGAAAATTAGTTTCCCTGAATTACAAACACTCATCGTAGAAATTGAGGGGCGAGTCAATAACCGCCCCTTAACTTACCTATCAAATGACTACTCACAGAGAGAACCCCTGAGTCCCTCACGTTTAATACATGGAGGCCTGCTGAGTCCTCTGATATCTTTGGAAGAAGAGGATCCCGTTGACCCCATGTGACTAGGAGTGATTTAGTGGAAAGTTACGAACATCTCTCGAGAGTAAATGATAGGTGGAATGAGGTGTGGACTCGAGAGTACCTCACAACTCTACGAGAGTACCACTATGGAGCTTCGAGCCCCAATAATAAGGTTCAACTCAAACCAGGAGACCTAGTGTTGATTGACAGTGATGGACCCAGGTCAGAATGGCCTATAGGCAAGATTGTCTCTATTCACTCAGATCACCAAGGCACCCTGAGAGTAGTACGGGTTTTGTGCCGAGGCACTACTACCCTAAAAACATTGGAGAAGTTGGTACCTCTTGAATTAGCAGAACAAGAGTGTTTAACAGAACCAACTTCACCTACAGTATCCGAGGACAACAATTCTGATCCACCGAGCACACGCCCACTTAGAGCCGCTGCTCAAGAATGTAAACGGAAACTACATCCCTATTATAGCTCTGACTAAGAGCAAATAATTTACCATCCAATTTTGGGTAGTCATGATGATACCGTGTTGTGATGTCTCGTAACAAATCAGTTACAAGTCACAATGACCCAGAACATTCACCTCACGGTGATTCTCAGTTACCTTGAATTGTATGATTTAATCATTAATTTATTTGTGTAGGCTATCAACTATACCATTATTCCATCTAGAGAATCTATGAGTTTACAAAACTTTAAGACTTAGTAACATAACCGTTACACGTCATCGTGACACCAGTCATTGAGTACATTGTAGGCTTTAGTAGTTATTAACTTTAGATGAGTTTTCATTCAATGTTCTACATTTAACTTTAATTTCCTTTATATGACTTAGAGTCTTATCTGTCTTTGAAAAATACGGGACGTTCGGTATGTGTGTACTAACGTACTAACATACTAACATTAAAGTAACTTCGGGATAGGTATGTCAGTACTCAACATTGAACTGCAACCCGAGTTCCACCCCCCCCCCAGAGTTATGTTGCAAATTTCCAACACTGATACATTACTATTGTATCAAAATACATCACTATTGTATGCTAAGTACAGTAACTATTAACTCTACTAACTGTAGTGTTAACATAAATTATTATTTTTTATCTGAACATATATTGCTAAAATTCTCACGACATCGAGAGGCAGGATTGCGTCAGATAATGTCTATCTAAATATATTTATTACCAATATGTTAGAGTATTGAATATGGTTCTCTAATTTTATCAGTAATCTGTACCATAAATGACTACGGATAATATAACTCCTAATGATCCAACAACCGAGTTATTAACTAAGATTATCACTAAATAATAGTTTTATCTGTTACATACGAACGTTATTGAGTAAATAGAAATTCTCTCCATTTCTCGATTAACACCATTTAACGAGAATATAGATATTATTTAATTCCCTACAATTGTAAGCCTGTTCTCATTAACGCATTACGTAAAATTATTAAGCGAAAAGAATCTTCTGTCTGTTACTAAATTCTATTCTGAATGCGTGAGGGGGGTTGAGGGACGGAGGCGTGGAGACGCCATTCTACCACTGGAGAGCGGACTAGCGACGCAATCAAAGTACGACGTGCGTCCAGGGTGAGTCGAATTTCCATCAATTCTACGATAGGCCCTTGCAGTTAATAGGCCTAGGAGCGTACAATTGCTCCAGAAGCGATCTAAGGATTGCTTCGGTGGACAACCAGCAGGGAAGTGCTATAGTATTATTTATATTATGAGATCTCTGTATAATTTTTACTGTGCACTGTCCATCGTTACGCCGCATGACCTCCCCAAACAACAAGTATGTCCACAAGGAATTAATTCTATTCCTTCTATTGAATAGTGATGATAAAGGATATTTGGTGTAAACAATTGGTACATTTAATTGGAATTTCAGCTTATGTTGAAAGCAGCCGTGGTCCTCTCACTCACCCACGCCACGCTCGGGCACACGTGTTGCAGCAAGTACCAGACGACGCCATCACACCTCTACCTCTCCGTTCACCGTCACAGCTAAGCAGCTGAATCCTTTTCCAGTTATTTTTCTTTCATTAAGTGACGTTGATAATTAATCATCAGTCAGAAATATTTCGTTTATATGATTTGAGACATCTAGTACAATTTGATAGCCTCATGAAATTTAAATGTGTGGGGACCGACCTGTGAGATTTATATATATTTAATTTATATGAATTTATATAGAATTTATATTTACGTTAATTTATATACTTCGATAGCAATTTGTATGATGTTGAGTGGACTGTATTTCTGCAATAATCTCACAAATCGATTCATACACATTAGGGGGGGTTTATTAAATTTATATATATGCAGCCAACCAAACTACAGTATTAAACTACATATATTGTTAAACATTGAATAGGTTCCTTATCTTATTTGTACAGCCGGCCTTATTTTCCAGGTAAAACTAGGATGTAGACACCAAATTTTCCTCGTGTGAGGTAGCTTCCATCACCCTGGTAACTGGTAGACAAAGCATGCTTCCTCGTCTTGTACCTGTCAAAGGGCGCTTGCTATAAAGCCAGAATCCTAAATGACAGCTATATCAGAGAAAACACTGTACTTGAACCAAATAAAGACCAAGGCTTAATTACCTTTAGTTTGAGGCGATCTCGTATTCTAACCGGCTCACCCCATCTACTGACATTAATTGCCAAAAATGATTAGATATACGGGTTTCGGCAGAACACTTAGCTGGTTTATTGTTGACTGCGTGTTGATAATGGTAGACCTTTGGTTCCCATAACACTTCGTCCAAGAGAAATTAACAGGAGTCGTTTACTCCCGTGCGCCTCTGTGGTCTTAATAACAACAATGGCTGACCACTCCCTACTACTGACGCCTCCTCACTTTGTAGAGATGCCAGTAATTTGATAGAAGGGTCACATTTACTCTATTTTGATATTGATAATTAAGTTAATTAAAATGACATGTTTTTATGATGGTAAAAGTCCAAAGACTAATGTATTTAGGAGTAATTCCCAGCAAAATAGCTAGTGAATTATAATAGTATGTGGCTATGATATCCCGTTTTCTATAGACGGAAACTCCACTACAAGCTACATTTCTAAGGGTAACTTGTTTATACAATGCAGCAGCATTATCTGCAATTGTATGTAATATTAAATGGTGTCGGATTTTCCGACATAATTCCCCGGGGGCTGCTCACGGGTCGAAGTCCTATTTAGAACAGACGAACACCGATACTCCTCCTTCGAATTATTAGATTAATTTGATGTTAGTAGTTATTAATCACATATTTGTGCGTCTGTTCGTACAGGACGGATGTCCCGTACTCGAGTTGCAGGGGTTAGAAGTCTAATGCGATTTCATTTCCCTGTTAACTCTTGAAAGGCTAAAATTCAAGCCTAATTACATATTATTTAACCCAGAAGACTGAATGTGATCAAATACTACAGTCAAGTATGATTCAGGGACTGCAGTGATATCAGTGACATTAGATATAACTTGAAGTTTCTTCAGGTAACTGGTCACTGATATATATACACTGAGGCCCATGGAATTCATCTTGATTAAATAATAAATGTATCAAATTCAGTCATTAGATTTATTGGGGTTTAATTTAGTTAGTTGATTCAGAGGATTGAATAGCCCATCACTAAAGTCAAGTATGGTTCTGAGACTGCAGTGGGTTCAGTGACATTGGTCGCTGTGACTTGTAGCTGTTTAGGCTACTGTTCACTGATTTGCCACTGAAGACCTCATGAACTCATCTTCAGCTTTAAATGATGATATTAACATCAACCTCTGTTGCTACAGTCAGCTGTAATCTCCTTAGTATAATGCTACTGGAGAAATATAATCAGCTGACAAATTTAGATTTCTATTGGTATTGTTTATCTGCAGAGGTAGGTCTCCTCAGGCTTGATACTGGGCCTGAGAGTAATTTGCTACCTGCAGAATTTAGCATGGTTATGCCCTGATATTTAGTAGGGCTACCGATGAATCGATGGAAGTAGTCTGTCCCTACAAGGAGATCGAAGTCGGTGAGGTGATCAGACTTAATATTATCTGCCAATTTTACTCCTCTATTTCTCAGGAATTTGGCTGTTGCTCTCAGACCTTGAACTTGTAGGTCTACTGGTATTTTGTCCACCACAATGGCTTGTACTTGACAGACGTACCTGCCTAAACGTACTGATGGTTGTACCACCTGGTAGACTTGAGGTCCTGCATCTGTTATAAACCCTGAGATGTTCATTGTCGTCTGGGCAACAGGCTTTAATTGTAGATCATCTGCCAACCTTTTAGTGACAAATGTTCTCTGGGACCCTTGGTCAAACAACCCACGGGTATGGACCTTGGCCCTCTTATTCAGGATGGTAATTTGGGCAGTAGGCAAAGTGGTATTACCTTTAGACTTTGCCGATTGGACACTCTTCGTTTGTTGCACCTTGCAGTACTGAACTGTGGTGGGAATGCTATCTTCCACCTTGGGTCTTGAATACGTTAATTTCGTATATTTGCACAGTGCTGCATGGTGCCTACCTCTTCTACACCTGTTGCAGGTGTTGAATTGGGTATCACAATAGTCTATGTTGTGTGACTTGAGACACCTTGAACATCTCCCTAATTCCTGGAGTCGCTCAATACGAGTGTCTCTGGTTGGATAATTAGCACAACCGTATGTTGAATGTTTCTTTTTGCAGAACATACATGTCCCCCAGCCTACTGCACGTTTGGAAGTTACCGGTTTGGGTGAACTAGTAACAGTAGGCTTGGAGGATTCTGCTGCATTGCCAGATTTTCTGCAACTTGATGTTAAAGTAAATGACTGATGTTTATTTGGGGTAGTTGTTTTACCCTTTAATTGACTATTATTTTCTATTTCTGAAGGCTTGCATGAGGCTTTAACTCCTCATTTGCTCGTCGTTTGTTTATGATGGAATGTAAACCTTCAGTGATGTCCTGTATTGTCAGGATGGTGTTATGTTCTTGTGCGTATAATTCATCTAGTATATCGCTGGACAATTTTCGTTGAAGGACTACTTTGGTCATCCATTTGTGAGATTTTTCTCTACGCCTACCTCCCTTAGGAGGTGGACTACAAGTTTAAAGGCTGCTCTTGGCAGTTAAGCATGAGTCCAGTAGAAAAAGGAGAAGCGGGAGCAAACCGCCAGGCTTCCACCAGCAGGGGTGAAAACCTGTCCACAATAGGCCGCTGGTTCCTCCTAGTTAAACATGACGTTAAAACCAATAAAGGGTAACCGACGGGTTCTCACAATCAAATTTTATATTTGTTGTGGCGCTATGAATTGGAATTCGAATTCCCAAGAGCACAGCCGTCATATCAAAGATCAAAACAACAATATCAAATATATCAGAACATGGGTGTGGCACAGAATAGTTGAAGGTTGACATCAAAGACCGTTTAACAAAATTAAACAATTTATTAATAACAAGAGACTAGACTACTACATTATCGAGTTTACATTTACGTTAATGTCCCTCCAGTGGCACTATAACCAACAGCTAACTAGCAATCCTTGCTGTGTGGCTGCATACTGAACTAACCTGAACACAGGTGTGCCCACTGACGACGCAATATTGCAAATCAAAGAAAAATATCACAGACTAAGTTACACCGCAGCGAGTGATTTAATTACGTTAATGTCCATCCAGTGGCATTTGCAACACAGCTATTCAACAGCCCCTCGAGAAATGACAGCAGGCTCCATCCTGCTGACACTTCGGGCTGACAACATGAACTAACTGAACAAAAGTTATCCACTGATGACACAAGCAAGCAATCAATAGTGACACGACTTAAGGTGTCAGCTACTCTAATCACGAACTTAAGATCCTCCCGCCCAACAGGAGCGACCCCCGTAACTATGCGGGTAGTCCAACAGTGACTCCCCCTATCACAACTAAAGTGAACAAAGTCAGGCAAGGTGGAATTCTGGGACACAGCTCCACTCATCCCTAAGTTACTTTACCCTCGTCACTAGACGATAACCAAAAGAAATTGCCTTAATCAATTACAACATTGATTATGTGAATAATGATGGAAATTGACTGATCACAGCAGTCAGCAACAAGTACTACTTTAATCACAAACAAGTGTCTCACGCTAGACACAACATGATAGTACTCTACGTTAACACAAGTCCTCTTGCCACAATAACTCAAACTCTTAAATTACATCACACTTGACTCCTTGCAAGTATTCAGTGAGTAATTCTTAATTAAGGTCAAACGGACCACTAATTACATCCCAATTGAGTTACGTTAACTAAGCCTACCCCAAGTGGGTGGCTTCTCAACAGTCTGTGTATCATTAATTACTTTTACTATGAGTGCTAATTACCCTAATTAACCTCGAGCAATTAATTAACTGTCACCAGGACCGATAATTAATCATACATAAATACATCTCACTCCACACTGCCTAAGCAGGTCTCATCAAACACTGTGAATTCACGGAAGAGGAGTTAATTACTAATTAACAATGAGTGCAACTTAATCCACTGTCACCAGACAGAATATGATTAATATAACGTATTATGCTAACCCCATGACCTCGCTTTACCGAGTCATCTGAGTCCTCAAGACTCCAGACGTTAATTACTCCACTAATTATCATGAGCCACTAATTGCCCTAACCCCGAAAGGCAGTTAGTCTCGAGCAACTGACGTTAACACTATCACTGACAGACTCTGACAGATCCTCTCCCACTACGTGAATACATGATGAGAATGCTAATTACATAATTAGCTAGAGTGGTCAATTAATTGTCACACGGACAATTAATTGCACCGGAAACGTATTCCCACAAGCTCGAGTTCAATACTGTTCTCCCATAACAGCCCTCACTCATTCAACAACTACAAATGTGCACCCCCTTATCCAGTTAATTACCCCTAATTAACTCACTGAATCCTCAAGTTCTCAACACAACTTAAAGAAACAAAGTAACCCTAAGGTTACATAGGTCACACATATAATGGCATGCAAAACAACATAAAATAGCACTGCCCACATACGGTTGCGACTACTGCAACTCGTTAATTACTATGCCCACACAGTAATGACACACGGTTTTGCAACAATCAAGGTATCCTAATATTACTGCCCCTCTAATCTTGCAAACGTTGCAAAAGATCGCCCGATCCCGGTGGCTTCAGCAAGACAATTTACGTTAATATAAGGCACCGTCGCTCTACGCGGACAGCTGGCACTAATTCTCCCATAATTAGGCAAATTAACAAATTGCTCGCTCCCATTAAGTGACTGAGAATTTCCCTGAATACTCAAAGGGTCCCTTTAAATCCTCAACACAGTTCCTAGGACAGTAATAACGTATACCTGATACACTGCACAAACCTGCACATAATGATACCGTCAGCATGCCCCCCATGCTAATGACATCATTAGGCAATCAGTCAGCGATCACATCTACTGACTCACCACAACATAACATGCAACATGCAATGAAACATATGGAAATGGCCTCCATAAACAATGCAAATTAATCACCAGGACAATATACAGACCTCAGGATATCCACTAATAACCCTGCCCCACGGCCTGCTAATTAACTCTAACCTGGCCTAATTACACAATGAGGTACCATGGCACTAACCAAGCTGAACGATTATACAGAATCGACAGACTGGATCATTTATATGATGATTTTCTACACTGACTGGTCC
>WNGS01049499.1:0-28312 GCA_020271785.1 Procambarus virginalis | reverse complement strand
TAGTGGATATGTCAACGTTCAATGAACGTGACAATACGTTTCCCCGAGTATATTTTGACCTCTGCGGCCACTGACAGTTCAGCAACGTTAATTAACAATGGGTCAACGGTTTCAACCTTGTTATGTCAACATTATTTGCCAAGATTTGTGCAACCGCTTGGGCTGGACGGTAGAGCGACGGTCTCGCTTCATGCTGGTCTGCGTTCAATCCCCGACCGTCCACAAGTGGTTGGGGGCACCATTCCTTTCTCCCGTCCCATCCCAAATCTTGATCCCATCTCAGTGCTATATAGTTGTAATGGCTTTGTGCTTTCTCCTGGTAATTCACTTACCTTACCCTGGGGTTTGTGGGGAAGGGTCGTCAACCTTTCTCTTTCAAAATCTGCCACGCTCGTGTTGATATCAGTTATATCTACAGGTGTTTGAGTATCATTCATAAAGAAATTGTCCGAATCTTCCACTTTCATGCTGAGTATCAGAGTGCTAAACATGTCCTCGTACTGCTTTTTTAGGATTTCACTAATTTCTTTGTCATCCTCAGTGTATGAACCTTCACTAATACGAATAGGTCCAATACTGGCAGTGGTTTTTGCTTTTGATTTAGCATATGTGAAGAAATATTTTGGGTTTTTCTTTATTTCTTGGATTGCTTTCTGTTCTAGTTGCCTTTCTTCAGTCTGATAGGAATGCTTCAGTCTCTGTTCGATTTCTTCAATCTCCCTGTTTAAATTATTTCTTCTTCGTATGGAGAGTCGTGTCTGCTTAAGCATTTCTGTTAATTTCTTCCTCCTTTGTAATGTCGTCTGCGTTCTCTACAATGGACCTCTTTCTGGCTTTCCTCAAAGGAACATGTTTCAGACAGACTTCATGTGCTTCTGAAGTCAGTTTTTCTATTCCTTGTGTAGGATTTTATTTCTTAGAACATTTTCCCATTGAATGTTTAAGTTGCCTGTTTGTCTGGTACACTGTTACATCTTTTTTACCATTGTCCTGTGGCTGATATTGTGCCGTGTTGATACATTGTTTTGATGGTGAGAGCTGTTGTAGTGAAGTGCATGATGTGTTCCCTGGTGTACATGTGTACCCTGGTGTACATGTGTACTCTGGTGTACATGTGTTCCCCGGTGTACATGTGTTGTCTGGTGTACATGTGTACCCTGGTGTACATGTGTTCCCTGGTGTACATGTGTACCCTGGTGTACATGTGTACCCTGGTGTACATGTGTACTCTGGTGTACATGTGTTCCCCGGTGTACATGTGTTGTCTGGTGTACATGTGTACCCTGGTGTACATGTGTACCCTGGTGTACATGTGTTCCCTGGTGTACATGTGTACCCTGGTGTACATGTGTACCCTGGTGTACATGTGTACCTGGTGTACATGTGTTCCCTGGTGTACATGTGTTCCCTGGTGTACATGTGTACCCTGGTGTACATGTGTACCCTGGTGTACATGTGTACCCTGGTGTACATGTGTACCCTGGTGTACATGTGTTCCCCGGTGTACATGTGTTGTCTGGTGTACATGTGTACCCTGGTGTACATGTGTACCCTGGTGTACATGTGGACCCTGGTGTACATGTGTACCCTGGTGTACATGTGTACCCTGGTGTACATGTGTACCCTGGTGTACATGTGTACCCTGGTGTACATGTGTACCCTGGTGTACATGTGTACCCTGGTGTACATGTGTACCCTGGTGTACATGTGTACCCTGGTGTACATGTGTTCCCTGGTGTACATGTGTTCCTGGTGTACATGTGTACCCTGGTGTACATGTGTACCCTGGTGTACATGTGTACCCTGGTGTACATGTGTACCCTGGTGTACATGTGTTCCCTGGTGTACGTGTGTACCCTGGTGTACATGTGTTCCCTGGTGTACATGTGTACCCTGGTGTACATGTGTACCCTGGTGTACGTGTGTACCCTGGTGTACATGTGTACCCTGGTGTACATGATGTCTACCCTGGTGTACATGATGTGTACCCTGGTGTACATGTGTTCCCTGGTGTACATGTGTTCCCTGGTGTACATGTGTTCCCTGGTGTACATGTGTTCCCTGGTGTACATGTGTTCCCTGGTGTACATGTGTTCCCTGGTGTACATGTGTTCCCTGGTGTACATGTGTACCCTGGTGTACATGTGTTCCCTGGTGTACATGATGTCTACCCTGGTGTACATGATGTCTACCCTGGTGTACATGATGTGTTCCCTGGTGTACATGTGTTCCCTGGTGTACATGTGTTCCCTGGTGTACATATGTTCCCTGGTGTACATGTGTACCCTGGTGTACATGTGTACCCTGGTGTACATGTGTACCCTGGTGTACATGTGTACCCTGGTGTACATGTGTACCCTGGTGTACATGTGTACCCTGGTGTACATGTGTACCCTGGTGTACATGTGTTCCCTGGTGTACATGTGTTCCTGGTGTACATGTGTACCCTGGTGTACATGTGTACCCTGGTGTACATGTGTTCCCTGGTGTACATGTGTACCCTGGTGTACATGTGTACCCTGGTGTACATGTGTTCCCTGGTGTACATGTGTACCCTGGTGTACATGTGTACCCTGGTGTACATGTGTACCCTGGTGTACATGTGTACCCTGGTGTACATGTTCCCTGGTGTACATGTGTACCCTGGTGTACATGTGTACCTGGTGTACATGTGTACCCTGGTGTACATGTGTACCCTAGTGTACATGTGTTCCCTGGTGTACATGTGTACCCTGGTGTACATGTGTACCCTGGTGTACATGTATACCCTGGTGTACGTGATGTGTTCCCTGATATACGTGATGTGTACCCTGGTGTACATGATGTGTTCCCTGGTGTACATGATGTGTTCCCTGGTGTACATGATGTGTACCCTGGTGTACATGATGTGTATCCTAGTGTACATGATGTGTACCCAGGTGTACATGATGTGTACCCTAGTGTACATGATGTGTACCCTGGTGTACATGATGTGTACCTGGTGTACATGATGTGTACCCTGGTGTACATGATGTAAACCCTGGTGTACATCGCGTGCCTACCTCAGTTTAATGTATTCTTCCAAGTGTATGACATAATGGCAGTGACCCACACCGGGCTGAACACCTGTGTGTATATCTTGATCGACGCTGCTCTGAGTATCTCAAGATGCTAAGTGTAGTCTTCTAGTCATACATAAAGTGTGTAGTGACACAGTCCAGTGAGGGGGGAGGGCCTTGTCACAGTGCATCATCATGTATCGCCAGTGTCCGGGTGGTGATAATTACTTGTTTCAAGAGGGTATGTTCACCGTATGGTATTGCGAGTGTGTGTATGGTGTATGCGTTGTGATACACTGGGTGGTGCGACCTGTCTAATGTTAACTCCCTTGGGGTATGTTGTTCTGTAGCAGCAGTGTGTTATACACCCCACGCTCTACCCCGCTATACACCCACGCTCAACCCCGCTCTACCCCGCTATACACCCACGCCCACCAAGCTATACACCCACGCTCTACCCCGCTATACACCCACGCCCACCAAGCTATACACCCACGCCCACCAAGCTATACACCCACGCCCACCAAGCTATACACCCACGCTCTACCCGCTATACACCCACGCCCACCAAGCTATACACCCACGCCCACCAAGCTATACACCCACGCCCACCAGACTATACACCCACGCCCACCAGACTATACACTCACGCCCACCCTGCTATACACCCACGCCAACCCAGCTATACACCCACGCCCACCAGACTATACACCCACGCCCACCAGACTATACACCCACGCCCACCCACCTATACACCCACCCGGCTATATGTACCGGCACGCCCTCCACGGCATGTTATCAAGATGAGGGCGCGCTTGTTATCGGCGATATCAGCGGTGTTGTGCGTCGAAATTATGGACTAGCATCATCAAGATGGCGCAAGCGCCCGGGGTATATCCCGGGGTATAGCCAGGGATATGGCCAGGGGTATAGTCAGGGTATAGCCAGAGGTATAGCCAGGGGTATAGCCGGGGTATAGCCAGGGGTATAGCCAGGGATATGGCCAGGGGTATAGTCAGATTATAGCCAGAGGTATAGCCAGAGGTATAGCCAGGGATATAGCCCGGGGTATAGCCAGGGATATGGCCAGGGGTATAGCCAGGGGTATAGCCAGGGGTATAGCCAGGGGTATAGCCAGGGGTATAGCCAGGGGTATAGCCAGGGGTATAGCCAGGGGTATAGCCAGGGGTATAGCCGGGGTATAGCCAGGGTATAGCCAGGGGGTATAGCCAGGGTATAACCAGGGTATAACCAGGGTATAGCCAGAGGTATAGCCAGGGTATAGCCAGGGGTATAGCCGGGGTATAGCCAGGGGTATAGCCGGGGTATAGCCAGGGGTATAGCCAGGGGTACAGCCAGGGGTATAGCCGGGGTATAGCCAGGGTATAGCCAGGGGTATAGCCAGGGGTATAGCCAGGGGTATAGCCACGGGTATAGCCGGGGTATAGCCAGGGGTATAGCCAGGGGTATAGCCAGGGGTATAGCCAGGGGTATAGCCAGGGGTACAGCCAGGGGTATAGCCAGGGTATAGCCAGGGGTACAGCCAGGGGTATAGCCAGGGGTATAGCCAGGGGTATAGCCAGGGGTATAGCCAGGGATATGGCCAGGGGTATAGTCAGGGTATAGCCAGAGGTATAGCCAGAGGTATAGCCAGAGGTACAGCCAGGGGTATAGCCAGGGTATAGCCAGGGGTATAGCCAGGGGTATAGCCAGGGTATAGCCAGGGGTATAGCCAGGGGTATAGCCAGGGTATAGCCAGGGGTATAGCCAGGGGTATAGCCAGGGGTATAGCCAGGGGTACAGCCAGGGGTATAGCCAGGGGTATAGCCAGGGTATAGCCAGGGTATAGCCAGGGTATAGCCAGGGGTATAGCCAGGGGTATAGCCAGGGGTATAGCCAGGGGTATAGCCAGGGGTATAGCCAGGGTATAGCCAGGGGTATAGCCAGGGGTATAGCCAGGGTATAGCCAGGGGTATAGCCAGGGGTATAGCCAGGGGTATAGCCAGGGGTATAGCCAGGGGTATAGCCAGGGGTATAGCCAGGGGTATAGCCAGGGTATAGCCAGGGGTATAGCCAGGGGTATAGCCAGGGGTATAGTCTGGGGTATAGCCAGGGGTATAGCCAGGGGTATAGCCAGGGTATAGCCAGGGGTATAGCCAGGGGTATAGCCAGGGTATAGCCAGGGGTATAGCCTGGGGTATAGCCTGGGGTATAGCCAGGGGTATAGCCAGGGGTATAGCCAGGGGTATAGCCTGGGGTATAGCCAGGGGTATAGCCAGGGGTATAGCCAGGGTATAGCCAGGGGTATAGCCAGGGGTATAGCCAGGGGTATAGCCAGGGTATAGCCAGGGTATAGCCGGGGTATAGCCAGGGGTATAGCCAGGGTATAGCCAGGGGTATAGCCAGGGGTATAGCCAGGGGTATATGTAACCTTTGACCCTCTTCCTGTTTCTGTAATTAGCTCTTGACCCCTCTATTATTAATCCTTTCTCTGGTTGTAAATATTTAAGTGGTTGTAGTTTGTTATTGTCCCCATGTTCATTGTGGTTTGTGTATGTGTGTGTGTGTGTATGTGTGTATATATATATATATATATATAATACAGTATGTTTTGTATATAAATACTAATATTAGTATATTTTGGTAGCAGTCTTTCATGTAAACATATGTTGTTGAATATGACCGAAAAGGTAAGATTAATAATTCTAATACGAATTTTCTCAATATTTCTAATGTTTCTTTTCACTGTCGATGGTAATTGAAAAATCAATTCTCCAAAATTCATTTTTATTTCTAGTCTGACGCCTGAACGCGTTTTGTAATAACTTATTACATTTTCAAAGACTTTAATTTACACACACACAACTGTAACCTGTAAACACGCAAAATACATGCATACTTATACTCGCATTTGGGTGAGGTGATATGGTACAAAAGTTTTGGGTGAGGTGATTGACATTTGCACATGATAGAACACGAACCAATGGTTATAAAAACATAAAAATGGAAGTAACTACAGAAGGCCTATTGGCCCATGATGTTTCCTCTTGATGCTTCTATATTGGTACGGAGTCTTGAAGTGGGTAGAATATAGTTGTGCATTAATTGGCTGTTGATTGCTGGTGTTGACTTTTTGATGTGTAGTGCCTCACAGATGTCGAGCCGCCTGCTATCGCTGTATCTATCGATGATTTCTGTGTTGTTTGTTAAGATTTCTCTAGTGATGGTCTGGTTGTGAGAAGAGATTATATGTTCCTTGATGGAGCCTTGTTTTTTGTGCATTGTTAATCGCCTAGAAAGAGACGTTGTTGTCTTGCCTATATACTGAGTTCTTTGGGGCTTACAATCCCCAAGTGGGCATAATAGGAACATTATCCCTACAGACAAAAATCAGAAAATACAATTGACAATTTACTACAAAAGCAAAAAACGGCCAACCTACTCATGAAAAACTCTCCAGACACCAAACAGAACACCTTGAAGGAAACCAACGTCGTCTATGCCTTCATATGCCCACTTGGGAACTCTAAGCCCCAAAGAACTCAGTTACTTCAGAACTGTAGTTACTTCCATTCTTATGTTATCATTCCCAATTTATACTCACCTCACCCAAAACTTTTGTGTCATATCACCTCATCCAAAATAAATAAAAGCATGATATTTGTTATGTGTAAACCAGTCTTTGAGAATGTAAGAAGCCCTCACGAAACGCTTCTAGGCGTCAGACAAAAATAAAAATGTAATAAATGAATTTTGGAGAGTTACTTTTTCAATTACCATTGACAGTGAAGAAAAACGTAAGAAATATTGAGAAGACTCGTGTTAGAATTATTAATCTTACCCTTTCGGTCATATTCAACAACATAGGTTTACAAGAAAGACTGCTACCAAAATATACTAATATATATATATATATATATATATATATATATATATATATATATATATATATATATATATATATATATATATAATTAATAACATATGTCTACAGGAAAGACTGCTACCAAAATATACTAATATATATATATATATATATAATATATATATATATATATATATATATATATATATATATATATATATATATATATATAGGGGGGTACCACCTCTGGTGCAATTATAGGGACCCACAGCCTCAGAGAAGGGAACACAGAGCATTCAGGGAAAACTTGTCATTTAACTCTGAATACATAAGGGTGTTCGCTTCTCCTACCACCCCCCTTTATATATATATATATATATATATATATATATATATATATATATATATATATATATATATATAGAGAGAGAGAGAGAGAGAGAGAGAGAGAGAGCGAGCGAGCGCGCGCACGAGAGCTGTGGCCACGGGTGGGGCAATTAGCTTTCTATAATTTCTTTAATTCTTATATCCTTAAATCCGCCGGTATTATTATTAATTTTCGAGTGTCCTTGGGCTTTCCCTTCGTCACTGCCGACTTTCTCTCCAGTTTTCTCTCTCTCGCAAGTTTCACGAGGTCATCGCAGCTTAGTGGGTCGTGGTTTGTGTTATCAGAGGGGAAGATCTCTTAATGGGTCGTTATCTCTATACTAACGAGCCCAGTAGAGACGGAGCTCCTCCCCACTCCTCAAACACTTTCCCCATTATCCTATATATACGCCCATCTCCCCCACCCCACCCCACCCCACCCCATCACCTTCACCCACCCCCACTCCTCACCCCAACACCCATCTCGCCCACCTCCACCCCCACAACATCTGCCTCCCACCCCATCTCCTATCCCCTCCCCCCCACCATCCCCCCTCCCCCCTACCGCCCAACCTACCTACCTCTCGGTTATCCAATTGTCTACAACTCTTAGTGTCGGGTCCTCCAGCACTCAGATTTCCATAGTTTAATTGGTTTCTTTAATTGTGGTTTGTTTTTGTGTAGTGTGTGTGTGTGTGTGTGTGTGTGTGTGTGTGTGTGTGTGTGTGTGTGTGTGTGTGTGTGTGTGTGTGTGTGTGTGTTGTCACTGCTCTTTAAACTTGCTCAACGTGTTTACCAGTCTCCGTGGTGTAGTGGTAAGACACTCGCCTGGCGTTCTGCGACCGCTTTGTCATGGGTTCGTATCCTGGCCGGGGAGGATTTACCGGGCGCAAATCTTTAACTGTAGCCTCTGTTTAACTCAACAGTAAAATGTGTATTTGGTTGTAACAACCATTCTTCGCGGCGGGGATCGTATTCCAGGGACCTGCCCGAAACGCTATGCGTACTAGTAGCTGTACAAGAATGTAACAATTCTTGTAAATATCTAAAAAAATAATAATAATAATAATAATAATAATATTGTGGCGGTTTGTTATTTTGTGACCTGTGTAATGCCACAGGTCTCCTGTGGCAGTTTTATGTTGCTTTAGATAGTTATTTGGTGGTGTGTGTGTGTGTATGTATGTTTGTATGTGTGTGTGTGAGTGCATGTTCCTGTTGGCAGCATCTTTGACGCCACCTTTCTAAACGTTGGTTCGCTAATAACAGATACTTGATCTATTTTCTTATATCTACTGCATACATATATAACGCATAAGTGTGAGTGTGTGTGTATTCAGCTATTTGTGCCTGCAAAATCAATCTCTAGCTCTTCGATCTCGCCTTTCTAGGCTCAGTTATTTAATGCAGTTACTCCTATCCTCGTTCCCTATCATATCTACTCCTACAATTCTGAATACAATTTGCTTCCACAACCTGCTCCTTTAGTTCATTCCATTTTCCCACAACCGTCACGCTAATTAAATCTTTTTAACATTTCTATGACTCATCGTATTTTCCAGCTATGTCAATCCCTCTATGTATGTTATAAGTCTCTATCATCTCTCCCCGCTCTCTCCTCTTTGTCTAACGTCGTCAGGTTCAGTTCTTTCAGGCGCTCCACATACCCCATCCCTCCCAATTCTGGGTTGAGCCTCGTCGCAAACTTCTGAACCTTTTCTAGTTCCTTATGTGTTTCTTCAGGAAGGGACTTCATGATGGCGCGGCATACTCAAAGACTGGTCTCACGCAGGCAGTGTACAGCGCCCCCAAATGCCTCCTCACTTAGGTTTCTGAATGATGTTCTTACTTGCCAGCATAGGGCACTCTGCTGTCGTTATCCTATTTATGTGTGCCTCAGGAGTTAAGTTTGGTGTTACATTCACTCCCAGGTCTCTCTCTCGAGCCGTCACAGGTAGACAGTTTCCCTACAGTGTGTACTGTCCCTTTGGTCTCCTCTTGTTTTTCCATCACATTGCACTTGCTCATGCTGAACTTCAGTACCCATTGTACTCACCTAGTTGAGCTTGCGGGGGTTGAGCTCCCGGCCTCTCAACTGCAATTGTGTAAATGTGTGTGTGTACTCACCTAGTTGTGCTCGCGGGGGTTGAATTCTGGCTCTTTGGTCCCGCCTCTCAACTGTCAATCAACTGATGTACAGGTTCCTGAGCCTACTGGGCTCTATCATGTCTACACTTGAGACTGTATTGGGAGTCTGCCTCCACCACATCACTTCCTAATGCATTCTATTTGTCAACTACGCTGACACTAAAAAAAGGTATTTCTAATATCTCTGTGGCTCATGTGGGCACTCAATTTCCACCTGTGTCCCCATAGTGCGTGTGCCCCTTGTGTTAAATAGCCTGTCTTTATCTACCCTATCAATTCCTTTGAGAATTTTGTATGTGGTGATCATGTCCCCCAACTCTTATGTCTTCCAGCGAAGTGAGGTCTAATTCCCGTAGTCTCTCCTCGTAGCTCATACCTCTCAGTTTGGGTACTAGTCTGGTGGCAGAAATTTGAAACTTTTTCCAGTTTAGTCTTATGCTTGACTAGATATGGACTTCATGCTGGAACTGCATACTCTAGGATTGGTCCGACATATGTCGTATACAAAGTTCTGAATGATTCCTTAGGCCGTTCTTATGTTGGCCAACCTGGCATATGCCGCTGAAGTTATCCTCTTGATATGGGCTTCAGGGGGACAGGTTTGGCGTTATATCAACCCCCAAGTCTTTCTCTCTCTGACTCTTGAAGAATTTCATCTCTCAAATGATACCTTGTATCTGGCCTCCTGCTCCCTACACCTATTTTCATTACATTACATTTACTCGGGATAAATTCTAACAACCATTTGTTCGACCATTCCTGCAGCTTGTCCAGGTCTTCTTGAAGTCACTAGCTGTCCTCCTCTGTCTTAATCCTTCTCATAATTTTGGCATCGTCAGCAAACATTGAGAGGAATGAGTCTATACGCTCTGAGAGATCATTTACGTATATCAGAAACAGGATAGGACCGAGTACAGAGCCCTGTGGGACTCCACTGGTGACTTCACGCCAATCTGAGGTCGCACCCCTCACTGTAACTCTCTGCTTCCTATTGCTTAGGAACTCCCTTATCCACTGGAGCACCTTACCAGCTACACCTGCCTGTCTCTCTAGCTTATGTACCAGCCTCTTATGGGGTGTTGTGTCAAAGGCTTACCGACTGTCCAAGGAAAGCAGTCCGCCCAGCCTTCTCTTTCTTGCTTAATCTTTGTCACCTGGTCGTAGAATTCTATTAAGCCAGTCAGGCAAGATTTACCCTTCCTGAACCCATGTTGATGGGTTGTCACGAATTCCCTTCTCTCCAGATGTGTTACTAGGTTTTTTCTCACGATCTTCTCCATCACCTTGCATGGTATACATGTCAAAGACACTTGCCTGTAGTTTTGTGCCTCTTGTCTGTTACCCTTTTTGTATATTGGGATCACATTCGCCGTCTTCCATATTTCTGGTAGGTCTCCTGTCTCCAGTGACCTACTATACACTATGGAGAATGGCAAGCAAAGTGCTTCTGCACACTCTTTCAATACCCATGGCGAGATTCCGTCTGGACCAACAGCCTTTCTCACATCCAGAGAACATCCGTGTATGTACTCACCTAATTGTATTCATCTAATTGTGCTTGCGGGGGTTGAGCTTTGGCTCTTTGGTCCCGCCTGTCAACCATCCATCAAGTGATGTACAGATTCCTGAGCCTACTGGGTTCTGTCATATCTACATTTAAAACTGTGTATGGAATCAGCCTCCACCACATCACTGCCTAATGCATTCCATCTGTTAACTACTCTGACATTGAAAAAGTTCTTTCTAATGTCCCTGTGGCTAATTTGGGTACTCAGTTTCCACCTGTGTCCCCTTGTTCGCGTACCACCAGTGTTGAATAGTTTATCCTTGTCTACCCTGTCAATACCCCTGAGGATTTTGTTGGTAGTGATCATGTCTCCCCTTAATCTTCTGCCTTCCAGTGTCGTAAGGTGCATCTCTCGCAGCCTTTCCTCGTAACTCATGCCTCTTAGCTCCGGGACTAATCTAGTGGCATACCTCTGAACTTTTTCCAGCTTCGTCTTGTGCTTGACAAGGTACGGGCTCCATGCTGGGGCCGCATATCCAGGATTGGTCATACATATGTGGTATANTTAACGTGATTTTAATTAACGTGTGAATATTTAATGAAAGATGTTTCAAGTGCCTCCGATCTAGCTTCATATATCTGGCTTCTTGAGTTTTTTAGCTTTCGAATTGCCTGAACATTCCTGCGAAGCCAATTAAATAATGAGATGCGTGGTGCAAGCTACAACTGCCTGCTGGTCAAGTGTGTTTTAGACTCTTGCCATGCTTTTGACAGCTAATTAAATGCAAGACGCGCGGCACTTTGCGACTGCGACTGTCTTGGCAAGCCTTCTACAAGAATTCTGACAATCATCTTCATCTTGTTGATTCCCGATAAACTCTAATGAATGCTGACGTGCCTGGAGTTGATGTCCCCGGCGACCAACTCCGTCTGGAAGGTTGGTGTGTCGGTGGACACGGAGGGGGGGGGGGGGGAGCACGAGGCTAGGGATCACGACCCAAGGGGACACGAGACAAGGGGGACACCAAACAAGGGGACACCAGACAAGGGGGGACACCAGACAAGGGGGACACCAGACAAGGGGGGACACCAGACAAGGGGGACACCAGACAAGGGGGGACACCAGACAAGGGGGACACCAGACAAGGGGACACCAGACAAGGGGACACCAGACAAGGGGGACACCAGACAAGGGGGACACCAAACAAGGGGACACCAGACAAGGGGGGACACCAGACAAGGGGGGACACCAGACAAGGGGGGACACCAGACAAGGGGGACACCAGACAAGGGGGGACACCAGACAAGGGGGACACCAGACAAGGGGGACACCAGACAAGGGGACACCAGACAAGGGGACACCAGACAAGGGGGACACCAGACAAGGGGACACCAGACAAGGGGGGACACCAGACAAGGGGTACACCAGACAAGGGGGACACCAGACAAGGGGGACACCAGACAAGGGGACACCAGACAAGGTGACACCAGACAAGGGGACACCAGACAAGGGGACACCAGACAAGGGGACACCAGACAAGGGGGACACCAAACACAGGGGACACCAGACAAGGGGACACCAGACAAGGGGACACCAGACAAGGGGACACCACAGATAAGCTTCCCTTACTGAAGTCACAGGATGAAATTAATTAGTGTGCAAGATTCCCGGACCTGTTTATATGATAAGAGAACCTGAAAGCTGCCAATTAAATTTGGGCCAAAGGAACATTTAATGGCTTGGCTTAACTGGCTGGCTTGAGGCCGGACTCTTGGAACCAATTACAGGTAAACTTCAGGTAGTCAGAGACCGCCTCTTTGGCACAAATTGTCAGGATCCTGATCATCGCCTCAGATCTATGTAACTCCCAGCCGAGCTGACGCCCAGCCGAGCTGACGCCTAGCCGAGCTGACGCCTAGCCGGACTGACGACTAGCCGAGCTGACGCCTAGCCGGACTGACGCCTAGCCAAACTGACGCCTAGCCGAACTGATGCCTAGCCGAACTGACGCCTAGCCGAGCTGACGCCTAGCCGAGCTGACGCCTAGCCGAGCTGACGCCTAGCCGAGCTGACGCCTAGCCGAGCTGACGCCTAGCTTTCCTACACAACGCAGTCTACTTGACGACTGTCTACCCTGCGACCGGCCCACCTTGCGACCGGCCCACCTGGCGACCGGCCCACCTGGCGACCGGCCCACCTGGCGACCGGCCCACCTGGCGACCAGCCCACCTGACCCACTGTAATACCCACCACCTCTCATGTCACTCAACCTAGTAGTTGTTGTTACTACTTAACAACAACTACTAGGATAGCTAGTTTACGACTACTTTGGAACAGTGCCATTAGACTAACCGCAAGGGCCACAAACCCACAAATTATTACCACATCAAGAAATCGTGCAAAAGCGGGCTCCTTAAATTGAAGTCCCAAACAGTTACTTCGGGACAACGACCACTTGAGGACCACTTTAATTATATTCTCATATCAGATATAGACAAAGTCAAGTCACAGCTTCGTATCATCTTTTGCAGATGACGCAAAAATCATCATGAATATGTCTTATGTTGAAGACACTGACAAACTACAAGCAGATGTTAATAAAGTTTTCGACTGGGCAGCAGACAATAACATGATGTTTAACAGTGATAAATTCCAGGTACTCTGGTACCGTAAGAATGAGGACCTTAAACAAAATATATGATATTAAACACAATCAAATCTTCCTATAGTAAGAAAGCAGCATATAAAGGATCTGGGAATAATGATGCCTGACAACCTAACGTTTAGGGAGCATAACCAAGCATCAATCAGAAAGAAAATGATAGGATGGATTACGAGACCCTTTAAATCCAGGGATCCCATCACAATGGTTGTACTCTTCAAGTCACTTGTGTTGTCCCGTCTTGAGTACTGCTCAGTACTCACTTCCCCCTTTAGAGCAGGAGAGATTGCTGAAATAGAGGGAATACAGAGAACATATACGGCACGCATAGACGAGATAAAGCACCTAAATTATTGGGATCGTCTCAAAGCTCTCCAAATGTACTCAATAGAAAGGAGACGAGAGAAGTAACAAATAATATAAACATGGAAAATACTGGCGGGACAGGTCTCAAATTTACACAGTGAAATAAGAACGTACTGGAGTGAACGACAATGGAAGAAAATGCAGAATAGAACCAGTGAAGAGCAGGGGTGCCATAAGCACAATCAGAGAACACTGTATAAACATCAGAGGTCCACGATTGTTCAACATTCTCCCAGCGAGCATGAGACATATTGCCGGAACAACCGTGGACATCTTCAAGAGAAAACTAGATAGTTTTCTTCAAGGAATGCCGGACCAACCGGGTTGTGGTGGATACGTGGGCCTGCGGGCCGCTCCAAGCAACAGCCTGTTGGACCAAGCTCTCACGACTCAACCTGACCTCGGGCCGGGATTAGAAAGTAAAACAACTCCCAGGTATAATCCAGATACGACCCGCTTATAATAATCATGGTCGGATTCATAAGACTTGCTCGGCAACAAGGGTCTGAGATTCATCAAGCATTTACGCATCCACTTATAAAACCTGTGTGAGAAACAATTTAGTGTTTGCCCAACCACTTGTGCTGGACGGTAGGGCGACGGCCTCTCTTCATGCAGGTCGGCGTTCAATCCATCGACCGTCCAAGTGGTTGGGCACCATTCCTTTCCCCCGTCCCATCCCAAATCCTTATCCTGAACCATTCCATGTGCTGTATAGTCATAATAGCTTGGCGCTTTCTCATGACAGTTCCCTTCCCCTTTTGAAACCTGTACATCTTTCAACAATCATGGCGGCTGTGTTTACATTTGTTAAATAGTTTGAGCTCCGAAGCACTACGAGGCTCTTCGCAACAATATTATCCTGGGAGTCTGAAGTTTTGAAGATCGTAAACTGCTTAATGTATATAAAGCCGGCATGATTATTGAAAGATGTACAGGTGTCGTAAGTGGAGGCGTAAATGCTTGGTGAATCCTGACGTAGTTGGTGTATCAGGATGAAGTCCGGCTTGTCTGCCCCATGAAGGTCATGCGTTATGACCGTGTTTGTTTCGGAATGTTTGTGTCCGCACTCCCGACGCCGCACTCCCGACGCCGCACTCCCGACGCCGCACTCCCGACGCCGCACTCCCGACGCCGCACTCCCGACGCCGCACTCCCGACGCCGCACTCCCGACGCCGCACTCCCGACGCCGCACTCCCGACGACGCACTCCCGTCGACGCACTCATGACGCACTCTGGATAGTGGGCTCTGGAACTGAACCCCAAATTTCATTTACCATAACCCAGTTAGTCTGGATTAATAAGGCAGATAAATAGATTAAAATATCAAGGGAACAAATCCCCAAGGGCCGTGATGGGGGTTCGAACTTACATCGGAGAGGATCCCAGATGCGCCTTAATCGGATTTGTGGATTTATTCCTTCGGTGCATGACGCAATTGTGGATTCTGTGTGTAACATATCAAAGTATTTTATAACTCAATAATGAGCTCGGGAACTGAACCTTACAGTTCAATAGGAGCTCACTGAGTGTTGTTTAAGATCCGCCACTCAGAACAAAATGTTCCAAGCAGCACGGGCTATGGTGAGCCCGTGAAGTCTGCTCGCTGATTGTTGTGTTCGAATGTTATAATGATTTAAGTTCCTGAATGGCGGATTTATGGGTGTAGTCTCCGCTCAACTCACTCGTTCTGGCAAGTCTTTGTGTACAGGTTTTTCTTCTAAGTTGCTTCAGTGCGATGTTTGAGTGGTGTAAATGTTGGAACTTAGCTCCTGGGGGCAGGGATCGAGGAGACAGCGCGGGTTATCCAGGATCTAACTCCCCGAGGTCTCGTAGCGTTGAAGTATTTAGTACCTTGTGTGTGTGTGTGTGTGTGTGTGTGTGTGTGTGTGTGTGTGTGTGTGTGTGTGTGTGTTGTTACTTATCCTGTGGAGTAATTAATGATGGCGTTGATGACACGTGAGGTCCTCCTTAGATCCTGGTCAATCCCAACCGGCATAACATGCTGTATCAACATTTTACCAACGTTTATATCAACGTTTGGCCAACGTTCATATCAACGTTTGACCAACGTTCATATCAACGTTTGACCAACGTTCATATCAACGTTTGACCAACGTTCATATCAACGTTTGACCAACGTTCATATCAACGTTTGACCAACGTTCATATCAACGTTTGACCAACGTTAATATCAACGTTTGACCAACGTTTATATCAACGTTATACCAACGTTTAGATAGCTTTGCCCGGGTCAACGACGGTAATGTAACATTATGTCAACGTCAAGAACGTTGAAATAACGTTCCCCGAGTATATTTTGCCTCTGGGACATACGGTTCAGCAACGTTTAATTAACAATGGGTCAACGGTTTCAACCTTGTTATGTCAACATTATTTGCCAAGATTTGTGCAACCGCATGGGCTGGACGGTAGAGCGACGGTCTCGCTTCATGCTGGTCTGCGTTCAATCCCCGACCGTCCACAAGTGGTTGGGGGCACCATTCCTTTCTCCCGTCCCATCCCAAATCCTGATCCCATCCCAGTGCTATATAGTTGTAATGGCTTTGTGCTTTCTCCTGGTAATTCACTTACCTTACCCTGGGGTTTGTGGGGAAGGGTCGTCAACCTTTCTCTTTCAAAATCTGCCACGCTCGTGTTGATATCAGTTATATCTACAGGTGTTTGAGTATCATTCATAAAGAAATTGTCCGAATCTTCCACTTTCATGCTGAGTATCAGAGTGCTAAACATGTCCTCGTACTGCTTTTTTAGGATTTCACTAATTTCTTTGTCATCCTCAGTGTATGAACCTTCACTAATACGAATAGGTCCAATACTGGCAGTGGTTTTTGCTTTTGATTTAGCATATGTGAAGAAATATTTTGGGTTTTTCTTTATTTCTTGAATTGCTTTCTGTTCTAGTTGCCTTTCTTCAGTCTGATAGGAATGCTTCAGTCTCTGTTCGATTTCTTCAATCTCCCTGTTTAAATTATTTCTTCTTTGTATGGAGAGTCGTGTCTGCTTAAGCATTTCTGTTAATTTCTTCCTCCTTTTGTAATGTCGTCTGCGTTCTCTACAATGGACCTCTTTCTGGCTTTCCTCAAAGGAACATGTTTCAGACAGACTTCATGTGCTTCTGAAGTCAGTTTTTCTATTCCTTGTGTAGGATTTTTATTTCTTAGAACATTTTCCCATTGAATGTTTAAGTTGCCTGTTTGTCTAGTACACTGTTACATCTTTTTTACCATTGTCCTGTGGCTGATATTGTGCCGTGTTGATACATTGTGTTGATGGTGAGAGCTGTTGTAGTGAAGTGCATGATGTATTCCCTGGTGTACATGTGTACCCTGGTGTATATGTGTTCCCTGGTGTACATGTGTACCCTGGTGTACATGTGTTCCCTGGTGTACATGTGTTCCCTGGTGTACATGTGTTCCCTGGTGTACATGTGTTCCCTGGTGTACATGTGTTGTCTGGTGTACATGTGTACCCCTGGTGTACATGTGTACCCTGGTGTACATGTGTACCCTGGTGTACGTGTGTACCCTGGTGTACATGTGTTCCCTGGTGTACATGTGTACCCTGGTGTACGTGTGTACCCTGGTGTACATGTGTTCCCTGGTGTACATGTGTTCCCTGGTGTACATGTGTTCCCTGGTGTACATGTGTTGTCTGGTGTACATGTGTACCCCTGGTGTACATGTGTACCCTGGTGTACATGTGTTCCCTGGTGTACGTGTGTACCCTGGTGTACATGTGTTCCCTGGTGTACATGTGTACCCTGGTGTACATGTGTACTCACCTAGTTGTACTCACCTAGTTGTGCTTGCGGGGGTTGAGCTCTGGCTCTTTGGTCCCGCCTCTCAACCGTCAATCAACAGGTGTACAGTTTCCTGAGCCTAATGGGCTCTATCATATCTACATTTGAAACTGTGTATGGAGTCAGCCTCCACCACATCGCTTCCTAATGCATTCCATTTGTCAACCACTCTGACACTAAAAAAGTTCTTTCTAATATCTCTGTGGCTCATTTGGGCACTCAGCTTCCACCTGTGTCCCCTAGTGCGTGTGCCCCTTGTGTTAAACAGCCTGTCTTTATCAACCCTGTCGATTCCCCTGAGAATCTTGAATGTGGTGATCATGTCCCCCCTAACTCTTCTGTCTTCCAACGAAGTGAGGTTTAATTCCTGCAGTCGCTCCTCGTAGCTCATACCTCTCAGCTCGGGTACTAGTCTGGTGGCAAACCTTTGAACCTTTTCCAGTTTAGTCTTATGCTTGACTAGATAGGGACTCCATGCTGGAGCCGCATACTCCAGGATTGGTCTGACATATGTGGTATATAATGTTCTGAAAGATTCCTTACACAAGTTTCTAAAGGCCGTTCTTATGTTAGCCAACCTGGCATATGCTGCTGATGTTATCCTCTTGATATGAGCTTCAGGGGACAGGTCTGGCGTGATATCAACCCCAGGTCTTTCTCTCTCTCTGACTCTTGAAGTATTTCATCTCCCAAATGATACCTTGTATCTGGTCTCCTGCTTCCTACCCCTATCTTCATTACATTACATTTGCTTGGGTTAAACTCTAACAGCCATTTGTTCGACCATTCCTGCAGCTTGTCCAGGTCTTCTTGAAGTCTCAAGCTGTCCTCCTCTGTCTTAATCCTTCTCATAATTTTGGCGTCGTCAGCAAACATTGAGAGGAATGAGTCTATACCCTCTGGGAGATCATTTACGTATATCAGAAACAGGATAGGTCCAAGTACAGAGCCCTGTGGGACTCCACTGGTGACTTCACGCCAGTCTGAGGTCTCACCCCTCACTGTAACTCTCTGCTTCCTATTGCTTAGGTACTCCCTTATCCACTGGAGCGCCCTACCTGTTACTCCTGCCTGTTTCTCCAGCTTATGCATCAACCTTTTATGGGGTACTGTGTCAAAGGCTTTCCGACAGTCCAAAAAAATGCAGTCCGCCCACCCTTCTCTTTCTTGCTTAATTCTTGTCACCTGATCGTAGAATTCTATCAAGCCTGTAAGGCAAGATTTACCCTCCCTGAACCCATGTTGATGGGTTGTCACGAAGTCTCTTCTCTCCAGATGTGTTACTAGGTTTTTTCTCACAATCTTCTCCATCACCTTGCATGGTATACAAGTTAAGGACACTGGCCTGTAGTTCAGTGCCTCTTGTCTGTCACCTTTTTGTATATTGGTACTACATTAGCAGTCTTCCATATTTCTGGTAGGTCCCCCGTTTCCAGTGACTTACTATACACTATGGAGAGTGGTAAGCAAAGTGCTCCTGCACACTCTTTCAATACCCATGGCGAGATTCCATCCGGCCCAACAGCTTTTCTCACATCCAGCTCCAATAGGTGCTTTTTGACCTCATCTCTTGTAATTTCGAACCTATCCAAGGTCACCTGGTTTGCTGCCACCTCTCCCAGCGCCGTGATATCTCCCTGTTCTATTGTAAAGACCTCCTGGAACCTTTTGTTGAGTTCTTCACACACCTCTTTGTCATTCTCTGTGTACCTGTCCTCGCCCACCCTAAGTTTAATCACCTGTTCCTTCACTGTTGTCTTCCTCCTGATGTGACTGTGTAGTAGCTTTGGTTCAGTCTTGGCTTTGTTAGCTATATCATTTTCATACCTTTTCTCAGCTGCTCTTCTCACACTGACATACTCGTTCCTGGTTCTCTGGTATCTCTCTCTACTTTCTGGTGTTCTGTTATTACGGAAGTTCCTCCATGCCCTTTTGTTCAGCTCTTTGCTTTCATACATTCCCTATTAAACCACGGATTCTTCCTTTGCTTCTCTGTTTTTCCTGTTGGCTGGGACAAACCTGCTTACAGCCTCCTGACATTTTGGGTGACATAGTCCATCATGTCTTGTACGGACTTGGTTCCGAGTTCTGTGTCCCAATGTATATCCCATAGGAATTTATTCATCTCCTCATAGTTTCCCTTTCGGTACGCCAGCCCTTTGGTTCCCAGTTCTTTTTTGGGGGTGATAATTCCTAGCTCAACCAGGTACTCAAAGCTCAATACACTATGATCACTCATTCCCAAGGGGGCTTCCAACTTAACTTCCCTTATATCCGACTCATTTAGGGTAAATATCAAATCAAGCAAGGCTGGTTCATCCCCTCCTCTCATTCTTGTCGGTCCCTTGACGTGTTGACTTAGAAAGTTTCTTGTTGCCACATCCAGCAGCTTAGCTCTCCAGTGTGGGCCTCCGTGTGGGTCTCTGTTCCCCCAATCTATCTTCCCATGGTTGAAGTCTCCCATGATTAGAAGTCTGGATCCGTTCCTGCTAGCCACAGAAGCTGCTCTCTCTATTATATTGATGGTGGCCATGTTGTTTCTATCATATTCCTGTCTGGGTCTTCTGTCATTCGGTGGGGGGGTTATATATGACTACTATTATAATTTTCTGTCCTCCAGTTGCAATGGTGCCTGATATGTAGTCCCTGAAACCTTCACAGTTCTGAATTACCATCTCTTCGAAACTCCAACCTTCTCTTAGTAGCAAAGCCACACCACCTCCTCCTCTCCCTTCTCTCTCTTCCTCACTACATAGTAGCCCTGTGGAAACACTGCATTTGTTATGATTTTCGTTAGCTTTGTTTCTGTGAGTGCTATTATGTCTGGGTTTTCTTCTAGTGCCCACTCTCCAAGTTCACTAGTTTTATTTGTAATCCCATCTATGTTAGTGTACATCGCCTTGAAGCTCACTTTCTTCTGTTCATTTACATATCCCTTTCTTGGCGAGTATTCTACTGGTGTGGGAAGCTGTTCCGTGGGTGAGAGGATCTGTGAGGTGGTTTGCAGGGTCGCAGAGGGTTTGGGGGGGGGGGTGGGGGGTTTAAGGGAAGGGGGAACGGGTAGGGTGTGGGTTAAGGAGATAGGGGGACATGGAGGATACGGGTGAGGGGGGAGGAGGAATAGGGAGGGTATGGGATGAAGGGGAAGGGGGACTGGGGGGGAAAGGTGGAGGGGGGGACATGATGGGAATGGGGATGGGTTGTCGGGGTCAGAATGGGTGGGGGGGGAGGGAGGGTTGGGTGGGGGTAGGGTGTGAGGAAGGTGTTACATGTGTACCCTGGTGTACATGTGACCTGGTTGTACATGATGTCTACTCTGGTTTACATGAGGTGTACCCTGGTGTACATGATGTGTTCCCTGGTGTTACATGGTTCCCTGGTGTACATGTGTTCCCTGGTGTACATGTGTTCCCTGGTGTACATGGTTTCCCTGGTGTACATGTGTTCCTGGTGTGTATGTGTTCCCTGGTGTACATGGTACCCTGGTGTACATGTGTTCCCTGGTGTACATGATGTCTACCCTGGTGTACATGATGTGTACCCTGGTGTACATGAGATGTGTTCCCTGGTGTACATGTGTACCCTGGTGTACATGTGTACCCTGGTGTACATGTGTACCCTGGTGTACATGTGTTCCCTGGTGTACATGTGTACCCTGGTGTACATGTGTACCCTGGTGTACATGTGTTCCCTGGTGTACATGTGTACCCTGGTGTACATGTGTACCCTGGTGTACATGTGTACCCTGGTGTACATATGTACCCTGGTGTACATGTGTTCCCTGGTGTACATGTGTACCCTGGTGTACATGTGTACCCTGGTGTACATGTGTACCCTGGTGTACATATGTACCCTGGTGTACATGTGTTCCCTGGTGTACATGTGTACCCTGGTGTACATGTGTACCCTGGGTACATGGTGTACCCTGGTGTACATGTGTACCCTGGTGTACATGTGTTCCCTGGTGTACATGTGTACCCTGGTGTACATGTGTACCCTGGGTACAAGTGTACCCTGGTGTACATAATGTATACCCTGGTGTACGTGATGTGTTCCCTGATATACGTGATGTGTTCCCTGATATACGTGATGTTACCCTGGTGTACATGATGTGTTCCCTGGTGTACATGATGTGTTCCTGGTGTACATGATGTGTACCCTGGTGTACATGATGTGTATCTAGTGTACATGATGTGTACCCAGGTGTACATGATGTGTACCCTGGTGTACATGTGTACCCTGGTGTACATGATGTGTACCTGGTGTACATGATGTGTACCTGGTGTACATGATGTAAACCTGGTGTACATCGCGTACCTACCTCAGTTTAATGTATTCTTCCAGTGTATGACATAATGGCAGTGACCCACACCGGGCTGAACACCTGGTGTATATCTTGATCGACGCTGCTCTGAGTATCTCAAGATGCTAAGTGTAGTCTTCTAGTCATACATAAAGGTGTAGTGACACAGTCCCAGTGAGGGGGGAGGGCCTTGTCACAATGCATCATCATGTATCGCCAGTGTCCGGGTGGTGATAATTCCTGTTTCAAGAGGGTATGTTCACCGTATGGTATTGCGAGTGTGTATGGTGTATGCGTTGTGAACATGGGTGGTGCGACCTGTCTAATGGTAACTCCCTTGGGGTATGTTGTTCTGTAGCAGCAGTGTGTTATACACCCCACGCTCTACACCGCTATACACCCACGCTCAAACCGCTATACACCCACGCTCTACCCCGCTATACATCCACGCCCACCAAGCTATACACCCACGCCCACCAAGCTATACACCCACGCCCACCAAGCTATACACCCACGCCCACCAGACTAACACCACGCCCACCCTGCTATACACCCACGCCAACCCAGCTATACACCACGCCCACCAGACTATCACCCACGCCCACCAGACTATACACCCACGCCCACCAGACTATACACCCACGCCCACCAGACTATACACCCACCCACCTATACACCCACCCGGCTATATGTACCGGCACGCCCTCCACGGCATGNTTGGCATCCCTGGCCGCGGTTGGCATCCCTGGCCGCAGCTGGCAGTGGTGTCCACTCTGTCGCTGTCTCGCGCTCATGTCTATTATATTCATTGTATTACCTATTAATAAGTGTATGTAAATTGGCTAGATTTACGAGCCTGCTGCGGGTGTTGGTTTGTTCTCCGTGTATACCCGCGTTCGCATCCCTCACCCGCCGACTCACTCGTTGTGCAGTTATCCGAATGATAACCTGTTTTCTCGCCAAATACGCCTCATTTTTTACGTATTTGACCAACCCTTTAAAAATGCGATATATTAGTACAAATTATAGCCCTGTAATATTGACGTTTTTATATGCATCGGCCTTGATAGGTTAGGTGGCTTGCTTGGGTGCGTAAGTTTGTGACGAGTTGAAACAGTTGCATATTTAACGGAGTGGTAACGTGAGAGAACGGGCTGGTCGGTCAACTCCCGGGTGCTGGACACCATTATGTTATTGACTGTTGAGAAGCAAGTGAAGGAACATAGTCGGTGCCTGAGGTGCTGTCCTGGAGCGTCCTGCTCCTCACCCGTCCACACTCCCATAATCTTGTTGGAGAAGCTGCCCACTTGAGACCGTTAATTAAGCAAGTCCCAGCTGTGTCTGGGTACAAGTGACAGGATGAACAACCCAGCGGGGTTTCTTCCTATTGGGGGGGAGTGGGGGGGGGGGTGTTATACATGCTGCTATGACAGTGTGTCCACTCTTAGGATGAGTGGCGCTACCCAATAAACTCGTCCCTCGGGGTAGAAGTTAATAAAACTCCCATACACACTACATTCTCAGTTGGAATATGACGTCAATGGACGTCAGCCCAGTCCACACTTCTGTAGTCCAAATCCTCAGCCGGATTTATATTATGACGTCAGTGTGACATTACTCATCTTGTGCAAGGCATATATAAAACACAACATTTTGTTCTCTTATTTTAGTTACGTTGAGTTGTGTTGGATTTGATTAGGTTATGTTTTAAGTCCTTTGTAAGTGGTTGCGTAAATACTTGATGAATCCTAGCCCTGGCCAACCAGGCTGTTAGATGTCTCTCCTGGCAATCTAATGTAGAAATCACTGCCCAGTTGATCAGGTATCCTTTAGAGGTGTTCATTAGATTCTCTGAGGAGGTGCTCGCCTGGCCACCGGTGGAGGTGGACGTGTTGTTGTTGACTCCCGTTTCACCAGTCTGTGATTGCATGTGTTTGTTTGCGCGCTGTTGCGGGGCCCCGGGGCCATGCTGGCCTGCAGTATCGGGGGAGGGGGGTCTCTCTGCCCTCTGTCCCGAGGAAGGCTTGAAGTTCTCCAAGAAGGCATCTTACACGGCTGTGGAGGTGGTTATTTTGGACCTGTTGCGTGTTCAGGTGGCGGAGGTCTGTGGTGTGCAACTGGTTGCTGATCACAGTGCTGAGATGATGTTTGGATCCTCGGCAGTCTACTGGGATATTGTGGAGCATTATGTTGGGCGCTCTTTCACACTCCCTGCTGGTGGTGGATCCGTGACGTTGTCCGATCGATGCAGGGTGACGACATATGTTGCGGTGCATAGGGGGCCGTTTGAATTCCCCAGAGGATTTTTTGTGACGTTACTTTACCAAGTTTGAGCATGTGCTGAGTGTAAGATTGAACGTCGTCTCCTCTGGACATTGGAAGGGTGTCTCGAGTGGAACCCACACGTTGGCCATGCGCCTCAAGACCCCTATTCCGCCGTTGGTCATGCTGACGGGATATTCTCTCCGAGTGTTCTATGTGGGCCAACCCCGACTTGCTTCGGTTGCAGGTTGTTGGGGCACCAAGCTGTGGTTTGTGATGCTGGCAGCATTTGCTCTTGAACATTCTTCGAGAGGATGACTTTCCCCCGCTGGAGGGCCTGGTTTCGCCTCTGTGTGTTATCAATGTGAATGGTGTCTCGTGCCCATCATATGTCCTGGTGGTGGCGCTGGCTTCTGCGGACCGCCCGGTTAACGATGTGGATGTCGAGGTTGTGGTGTGTGCGGCTCTGCCCCGGGCCCTGTCACCTGCTTCCCTGCCTCCTCCGCCCCCCACTTACCCCGTCTCCGGTTGCGGTGTCTTCGATGCATTGCCAGGTGCCATGTGTGTCCGTGTGGATGTGTACGTGGAGCAGTCTCTGGTGGTCGAGGCTGTGGTGTTATGGAATCGTGCGATGCGAGGTCTTGCGCGTCCTACCCGGGGTTTTGCTGAGGTGCCTCCAAGGGGGCCCGACAGTTCCGACGGCTTGCGCCTGGTTTCCAAGCGGTCGAGGCGAACTTCGAGTTTGTCTCCTCATCATGGTGTGGACCGGGCCGACGTGAAGGACTATGGGGACTCCGAGGATTCTTCTTCTGCTGACGACGTTGGTGGTGTGCAGGAGGCTGTTGCGGGCCCAACTAGTGGTGAAGCCATGTTGGTGGCTGGTGTGTTGTGGAGAAGGGGGCTGGTGTGGAAGCGTCGGTTCCTGCTTCTGTGCCCTCGCCCCCGTGTTCCCATTCCCCGGCATGGGGGGTTGTACCCCCTGATATGGGCGTTGGTGTGGCCCGTGACCTGGTCATTGTGTTGACGAAAGACGCTGGCCGAGTGAGCTCTGTGCCTTTGCCCTCCTGTCCTACAGTCCGCTGTGCAGCCGCCCGCTGTGCGGCTGCCCCTCGTGCAGCTGCCCCTTGTGCGGCTGCCCCTTGTGCACCTGCCCCTTGTGCAGCCGCCCCTTGTGCAGCTGCTTCGTTTGCGCTCCCCCACCCCGTGTAGGAAAGTCCCGTGCTGGTTGTGCCTGAGTTTATGCGTCACCCGCTTCGGTTGCGTGCTGGCATTTCCCCTTCTAAGGAGGGGAAGTAAATATCCTCATTTGAAGTTCCGGATAAATATTAGGATTACTATTACTTTGTGTGTTGTTCATCGATTGTTGTTCATCTGTTTCTCTGCGTGGATGTGCTGTGGTTATGTTTTGATGTGGCGCTCTGGTGACTTATACTTACTGTGTTTCATTGTGTGCTCGTTGGTTCAGCTGTCAAAATGCAAGTAACTTGTAGAGTGTGGGCGGGTCTCGTATACCTTTTGGTGCCTGGTTCCTTCTGAGTTGGTGTTTGTGTTTTTATATTTGCTTTTTTATTTTTGTTTTGTACCCATTGTGCGTTCTGTCTACATTTTGTAGTTTGTTTTTCCGTTATCATGCTTTGTAATCGTGTTACTTTGTGCTTATGTTCTGGTCTTGTCTTTAGTTGTACTGTTGCCTCGGCACCTTGTTTTTCTTGTATATATTGTATATTTCTATTATAAATTAAAACAAAAATTAGATTCTCTTTTGAACAGCGTGAGAGGTGGACCAGTTGCGCCGCTTATATTTAGAGTATAGAGGGAGGGTTGAAAAGTCTTGGGCCTTTGATGTTGATAGAGTTCTCTCATTATACTTATTCTCTACCGTTTATAACTATGTTATAACTGCATAGGTTTCGTTGCACACATGCACAATCAAGAGACCCGGGCTCAGTTCCCGGCCGGGATAGAAACGATTTGGACAGCGGATGAAAAGACGACGACGTTTCGAACCATCCTGGACCATTATCAAGTCGATTGTGTCAACTCTTCGCAATCGACTTGATATATTCACAAGGATTTTGACAGCGTTTCGTTTTAGCTGATGTCGCTGTTCCCTTAAAGTAAATAGGTATATTTGAGTTAAACAGAGACTGCCCTGATTCCTGGGTGCGGGGTGGGTGTGTGTGTGTGTGTCTGTACTTAGTAATTTTTGACTGCAGGATCGTGCACTAGTTCTTGGACCCCGCTTTTGTAGTTGCCGATTCAATGCAATGCCCATTTCCCTATTGCATCAACTTTTAAATTGTACTTAAATCTAGGCTATTGTATCATCATAAAATGAATGGAGTCTGCTTCTTCAGCCTGCTCCTTTCGTTCGTTCCATTTGTCCTCCCAGTATGTCCTCACCCGTCTCCTCACTCACCCCTCATTCCCGCTCACCTCTTCCCTCCCACTCACCTCTTCCCTCGATCCCGCCCTTATCCTCCCTATCCCGCCTTCCCTTCTCTCCCGTGTCCTTCCCTCCCTCCCAGCTTGGGAGGTGTGTAGTCCGCCCCCCCCCCTCCTGGTCGTTATCGCTGGCTACCTCACGTGCCTGAACCATCCACTTGGGCCACCACCACTCTCCCTGACGTCCCCCCACTATGGGGGCCCCCACGGTGCCCCACCACGGGGGCCCCCATGGTGCCTCTCCACGGGGGCCCCCATGGTGCCTCTCCACGGGGGCCCCCACGGTGCCCCTCCACGGGGGCCCCCACGGTGCCCCTCCACGGGGGCCCCCATGGTGCCCCACCACGGGTGCCCCCCATGGTGCCTCAACTATTTTGGGATTATAGTAATTACTGCGTTTGATGAATGCCGATAGTATTCCCGTGGCGCCTGCCATTGTAATGGGGCGTTGCAGGGAGTTGGTTGGTGTTCTTCCCCTGTTTTGTGGGTCGAGTATCGTCCAATGGTGGCAGAGTTGGGGGAAGGTGAGGGGGGGGGGGAAGGTAATTATCACCAGGAAAACGCCAAGCCATTATGAATATATATAATACCTGGAAGGGATACGAGGGCAAGGGGATGGGATATGAGGGGTAGTGATCTGGGATTTAAGGACAACGGGTTGGGGTTATGAGGAGAGAGAGCAAGGACAGAGGGAAGGAACGATGCCCAGTCACTTGGATATTCGGGGATCGAACGCCGACCCTGCAATATCCAAGGGCGTCCGCTTTTCATCCGTCTTTGATCAGTTCGTTCAGATAATGCGATGTTTGCATTAGTCGGAACGCGTTGGGACGGTATATGTCTCTGTATGTCAAGTTTAAGGGCATGTGGGTGTTGGGAGGCGTATGTTGGGAGGTGGGTGTTGGGAGGCGTATACTCACCTAATTGTGCTTGCGGGGGCTGCAACCCGTCCTCCGAATTGACAGTACGATTTAATACTAATGTAATAAGTACACTTTCTTACTGTCATAAACAGTGCATAATTGCACTTCGGGGCTGTACATTTACCAAACTCCCTCCCCCGATTTAATTCTCCTCGTTTTCTGTTAAAACACTCAGATTTAGGATGAAGTTTTCATCTTCAGTTTGCAATACACAAGTTTTAAATATCAGGAATTTCTTTTTCAGGTTTATTAAACAATATAGATTTATACAAATTTAAAATATCCTGAGTTTTTTAAATTATTGACATTTTAGTTTTGTTTTATTTGTTTTATAAAACTGTAATATCAATATAGCTATAGGTTAAGTACTAATTGTAATTAAGAAGCAATAAAATTATTATCTTCAAAAACTAAGACGGTTAGGTGAGGTTGTGGTTTTCTATTCAGATTTTCAGGTAAACTCAAATATTCACAATATATTTGACAGTACGATTTAATACTTAGTGAAAATAAGTACAATTCCTAACTGCTATGAATAGTACATATTGCACTTATTTGTCTCCTTACATTTACCACCCCATTTTTGGAGGACGGGCTGGGGG